>CM044008.1:6564175-6756675 GCA_024085815.1 Flaveria linearis | reverse complement strand
CTTATAAGAGCCTAAAAAAATAGTTTAAAATTATAGAGGTGGCCGGGTTTGGAACCCGGGACCTCTGATTTGTCATGGGCGAACAAGACCAGTGTACCATAGCTGCATCTGCGAAATAATCCAGAGTCCAAACCTTTTAAACACAAACTCAAATCAAACCCCCAAATTGATATGAACCCTAGTTTCAATTTTCATCAAATTGAACATGGATTCGATCTTGATAGCTTCCGAATTCATAGGGCTTTTGTTCCCCATGAAAAACCGAACGTGTAGGTGTGTTTAATTGCATGTATGGTGTTTGATTCGAAGCTTACCCAAAGATGAACAGGTCGCGGCCCAGTGAGTAGTCGTTTGATGCTCAAATCTTGTTTATAATCCAATTAAACTTAGGGGAAGCTTCGTATGATGATAAGGATGAAAAACCCTATGGTAATTTTGATTGAAATGGATCGGAAATAGGATTTCAAAGAGGTTGCAGGTTGATGTGTGCTAGACTATACTAAATTAGACTAACAAATAAAACTCTAACTAGACACTAAAAAGCTTTAAATTTATAAAACTAAGACTCGATCCTAAGCAACACAACCGGCAGTGTACCGGTCGACTGCAGAATAGCTATTAAGTCCGAGTTATCGAACCCAAAGACTTCTGTATGGAAAACGTAAACTGAACTTACCTAAGACTCAACTAAAAATACTAAATGAAAGTAAATGAGGGGGGTTTGTTTTAAATTACTTTAAAAGAACTAATACTGGACAGAAAACAAGGAATTGACTAGATTTAAATCAGGAGAAGAAATCACTACCTAGGTAAGAATCCTATACATGTTTTTGGCTTTTCTCCTAACGGTTTTGGAAAGACTTGTGTAACCGGGATCTGAAGATACTAACTTAAAAGGGACCTAGAGAAACCTCGACACTTTCAAGGAAAGCAACTAGATAGACCTAATAAGCCGATAAAACACCGGTTTGTGGATTACCCTCACAGGTTCTCCAACTAAGCTAACGACACACCCGATAGACACTCTACCTCACGGCGCGAGTGTCACAATACCTAAAGGTAAGGGGATAGATCTGGAATGCCTAATCAGACTCAGGAAACTATGATATGAAAGGGAAACTAGACCGAACTCCTCACAGAGACTCTAACCTAGCAATCAATCACACAAGACAGCCTGATAATCTATTAACCTCACAGTATTAAGATTAGTTGCATATTTAGTTAGTTCAATTCAAGATAGATCACTTCAATGATTCAATACGTCTACCAAATCATCTAGAAACCGCAAACCCTAGGCAAACGATCTAGCATGCATCCATTATATGAAAGACATTCATCAAGACACATGTGAAGCAATAAACCAATCACAAGAACAGATCTAAATACACGTACACAACTGATCATGCAAACCAAATCATTATCATTAACTTTAAACACAAGCACAATCCAAAAACCGAAAGAATACTAAGTTAAACATGCATAATCATCAAAACCTAGGAAGCTACAGAAGTTTAGCCTCTAAACATGATCAGAACAGAAGTATAAGTCATGGAAGAAGTCATTGATTACAAAGGAATGAAAACTAAGAAGAGAAACGTAAAAACCGGGACGATTAAGTCTTCGAATCTTCACTTCCTAGCCCCAACTCTCCAATCCTTTGCTCCCAAGCTCCTGGAAATCGCCTATGATCGTCCTCAGCCGCTCCCAATCGTCCAATAATGTCCTCCTCCCTCGAATTAGGGTTTTGGTTTGAGTTTTAAACAACTTTGCCGATTTTAGCACCCGTCGCGTAGCGCGAGGAGTTCCCCACATGTTGTCGCGTGACGCGACGTACCTCGCAACCCGACAAAATAGTCGGGTGGCATCTCGGGTAGATCCATGGGTTAATGAGGGGTAAAAGGGTAATTTCGCAGCTTTTTCCACCCCTCGCGTAGCGCGAGGAGTTTCCCTCCGGCTGTCGCGTAGCGCGAGAGAAGCAAAACTCCGATTTTTAATTCTTTTAATTCCAAACTCCTCGGCTCGATCCCGGCATCTCGTTAAGACTCGTTTAAGCTCCAAAATGCTATCCTTATGCTCGGGATCCTACAAAACCCACAATTGATCAATAGAAACGAATTCTGAGATAAAAACGAACATAAATAATGCAATTATTATACAAAATATACACGGGGAATCCAACTAATTATCATCATATCAAATATCCCCACACTTACCTCTTTTTCGTCCCTGAAAAAGACTTATGCAAATGGAATCATAGTCAAGTTTAAATCTGATTTCCAACATTTAAGTCTAATTACTTATTAAAGTTTACTAACGTGTTAACCGCGATCACAAGGTATATTTGTCCATTTAAACCCAACCACCGATCATCCAAGTCCCCAAGAGTATAGCATTTAGGTTCAAGTATTCTATTTTATTAATCATGAATTCTCACAAGTCGGTATCTATTCCTGTTATCAAATCTCCGAAGCATAGACTAAATCAAAAATCCATGATTTTTCTACCACTGTAACCCAATACCCACATGTATTTAAAACTAACTTGTTTTGATGGAAACTAAGCTACACTATTAATATTTTTCCTTTCAGCACTTATTCTTCTTTTGCAACTTTTCATATATATATATATATATATATATATATATATATATATATACATATATATTTTTTATAAGACTCCACCTAGAGGGCTGTTGCCCACTGAGTCACCATCCCCTTGAGCAACACCATAGGCTTTGTCTTTTTTTTTTTTTTTTTTTTTTAATTTTGTTTTGTGCAAGATTTAAAAACAACAGGATCACGACCCTAACTCAGAGGTGTTGCCAGCCAAGTCGCCATCCCAGCTGTCAAGCACATAAGCTTCAGGCCACAATCATTAAGCACTGGCCTAGAGGTTTTTGAATGCCCTCTCGCACCTAATTGTCATTTTCAAACTCACACAATACTAAGATGGAATCCTAAGGCGCCACATAACGTGTGCCAACTATGCTAATCTTAAATACAAACGGGTATCAACCTACAGTGGTGCTTTTTCAACCTTCCAACAGTTTCGACTTCCATCTAGTGAGAACACATATAGTAAATTAAATATTTAATTAGATGGATTAGAATACATCTATGAAAACCCTTCAAAATCGGCTGGGCCTACCCGTGCATCCCAAATCAGACACGCTTTCAATTATTTATTATCTCATACATATAGTAGTTGAAAACCAGACACCTGACTGTACCTATCATTTTCCATTTTTAATATATGCAAACATCAAAATCAGGGAAATTTTCTAATTTTTGTTTTTTTTTTTGATTTTTTAAAGACACACTAAAATAAAATTAACTAAACACACGCAAAAATTAAAAGAATGACTCAATGAAATTAAACCTAAGACACATGTCTTCCTATCCCCACACTTAATTTAAACATTGTCCTCAATGTTGAAACTAAAAGAAAGACATAAATAAAAAGAAGAGTTTTGGAAAAGACTTAGCTGGTAAAGCAGTGTCCAGTTGTGCAGAGTCTGAATCCAAAACCTCTGATCGTATAGCATTTCATTCGCGATCAGGAATCACTGGTTGCCTCCTTATAAAATTGTTAGATATATTCACCCGAATGGAGATTGAGTACGGGTGAATTATTCCAGACCTGCAAAACAAACAACTAACAGGCAAACACAGCATCAAACAGACTCAATAAAAAAAACAAAAACGACTCACAAAACAGAGAAACACACGTATGAAATTCAAGTTGCTTTGAACAAGTGGAAAAATGGATGACATGATGGTAGAAGGTCGAAAATGGTGGAAAAATAGGTGAAATGGTGAAAATTAGGTAAAATAAAAAAAATTCAAAATTCTGGGATCCCTCGCATGACGCGAGGGTTAGGCATGAACATGGAGCGATACGCGAGAGTCGTCGCGCTACGCGAGAGAAATCAAGCAGCCCGGCGCGTAGCGCGAGGTTGCATTTTTTTCAGAAAGTTACGAAATTTTTCATGCCTTAGCCAAATTTTTGGCCCCAACCGTTTTATTACCTCTATTAACATGAACCAAGTGGGAAAAACTTACCTGGTAGCCTCCCGGTCATGTGTCAAATCGCAACCATATGATCGTTTCCCTGCAAACACTTAACACAAACACGAAAACAATGCACACGAAAACACAAAAACCAACACAAAAACTCAACGAACTACCTAAAACTCAAGTAAACCAACTCTACAAACTCTATAAACGAGTCATCACCCAAATATCACCAACTAGCTCAATCAGGAGGCTTCTCCTTTATCGATTTCAGCACCGCTTCTACCCTAAGCGGTAAACAAGCTTTCAACACCGAACAACTAAGCATGAATTTCTTGATCCTGTTGACTCCTTCACTCAGATCAGCCCACCAAGACTTAAATCTACTAGGTCCAAAACTCATCCTTAACAAATATCCTAGTAGTTTATCAACCCGAAACATCCCCACACTTGGGGTTTGGACTGTCCTCATATCACACTCATTCTTCCTATCTCTCTTTTTTGTAGGAGGAAGCCTACACCTAGGGGAACTCCCAACACTCTCATCCACCTTCCCCACACTTAGGGTTTCACATGATGTAAGTACTTTCCTAATCTCTTGTTTACCTGCTAACAAAGCTTCTAAAATAACCAATTCACTTTCCGGATCAAACTCACAACTGTCCACATATTCAGGTAAACTTTCTAACTCTCCTACAAATTCATCCTCCCAGGAGTTACTACTCTCAACTTCTTCCTCAGCAATCACCCTCTCAAATTCTTCAACTATTCTATCTAACTCCTCATCTTCAGCATCTGAATACTCTTGCAAACTACACACACTTCCAAACTCACTCCTTGAACTCTTGACAACTTCCTCAATCCTAGAAATCACAATTTCCTCAATAACCAGAGGTGGGACAACCGTTAATGTCTCTGGTTCTGGGAAGTCATCTTGCTCACACTCACTTGCTAACTTAGCATCCATTGCCTTAAAATGCGATTCCCAATCAAATTGCCTCACCTCCTCCGGTGATGGAATGTAACGAGTAGTGCTACCAGGGATTTTCCTACCAATAGGGATGACAATATCAGCAACACTATCTAAAGGCTCACTATCCTCTGATAAAGTATCATGACACACCATTTTTCTCTTCTGTTCTTCCTTCCATGAGATGTATCGTTCGATGTGTTCCTCAACATCCGGATCAGAAAAATCAATAAATCTAACTGGAGGTGGGACTTGAAATTCGTCCATTATCGTCTCCGTTTTCGGGTATTGGGGAACATCAGTCAGCTCTACTCCACTTATCACATCTCCATCCTCATCATCCTCTGACTCATCATCATCACTAAAATCTAAAGAAAAATCATAAATCCCTGGTTGAGTTTGCTCAACATCCTGCTGAACCGAAGGTGGGACTGAGATGTCCATTTTCGTCTCCGGCTCATCCTGAGTTCTATATTTTTCATTTAGCTCTACCTGCGGATCAGGATAATAATAATTTGGAGAATACCCCGATGAATTTAGGCAAAGACAAGTAAAATGGGGTCCTCCACAGATTTCACACATAATGACACTTACAGAAACAAGAAAACTAACTGACTCTACAGACTCAAATAAAAACAAATAGAATTAAAACAAACTAATTAAAAAAAATACTTAGCACAAATAGCAATTAAATCAAGTAAGTCCAATGAACGCAATCGCTAAGAAGTCCCCGACAACGGCGCCAAAAACTTTGATGTGTGCTAGACTATACTAAATTAGACTAACAAATAAAACTCTAACTAGACACTAAAAAGCTTTAAATTTATAAAACTAAGACTCGATCCTAAGCAACACAACCGGCAGTGTACCGGTCGACTGCAGAATAGCTATTAAGTCCGAGTTATCGAACCCAAAGACTTCTGTATGGAAAACGTAAACTGAACTTACCTAAGACTCAACTAAAAATACTAAATGAAAGTAAATGAGGGGGGTTTGTTTTAAATTACTTTAAAAGAACTAATACTGGATAGAAAACAAGGAATTGACTAGATTTAAATCAGGAGAAGAAATCACTACCTAGGTAAGAATCCTATACATGTTTTTGGCTTTTCTCCTAACGGTTTTGGAAAGACTTGTGTAACCGGGATCTGAAGATACTAACTTAAAAGGGACCTAGAGAAACCTCGACACTTTCAAGGAAAGCAACTAGATAGACCTAATAAGCCGATAAAACACCGGTTTGTGGATTACCCTCACAGGTTCTCCAACTAAGCTAACGACACACCCGATAGACACTCTACCTCACGGCGCGAGTGTCACAATACCTAAAGGTAAGGGGATAGATCTGGAATGCCTAATCAGACTCAGGAAACTATGATATGAAAGGGAAACTAGACCGAACTCCTCACAGAGACTCTAACCGAGCAATCAATCACACAAGACAGCCTGATAATCTATTAACCTCACAGTATTAAGATTAGTTGCATATTTAGTTAGTTCAATTCAAGATAGATCACTTCAATGATTCAATACGTCTACCAAATCATCTAGAAACCGCAAACCCTAGGCAAACGATCTAGCATGCATCCATTATATGAAAGACATTCATCAAGACACATGTGAAGCAATAAACCAATCACAAGAACAGATCTAAATACACGTACACAACTGATCATGCAAACCAAATCATTATCATTAACTTTAAACACAAGCACAATCCAAAAACCGAAAGAATACTAAGTTAAACATGCATAATCATCAAAACCTAGGAAGCTACAGAAGTTTAGCCTCTAAACATGATCAGAACAGAAGTATAAGTCATGGAAGAAGTCATTGATTACAAAGGAATGAAAACTAAGAAGAGAAACGTAAAAACCGGGACGATTAAGTCTTCGAATCTTCACTTCCTAGCCCCAACTCTCCAATCCTTTGCTCCCAAGCTCCTGGAAATCGCCTATGATCGTCCTCAGCCGCTCCCAATCGTCCAATAATGTCCTCCTCCCTCGAATTAGGGTTTTGGTTTGAGTTTTAAACAACTTTGCCGATTTTAGCACCCGTCGCGTAGCGCGAGGAGTTCCCCACATGTTGTCGCGTGACGCGACGTACCTCGCAACCCGACAAAATAGTCGGGTGGCATCTCGGGTAGATCCATGGGTTAATGAGGGGTAAAAGGGTAATTTTGCAGCTTTTTCCACCCCTCGCGTAGCGCGAGGATTTTCCCTCCGGCTGTCGCGTAGCGCGAGAGAAGCAAAACTCCGATTTTTAATTCTTTTAATTCCAAACTCCTCGGCTCGATCCCGGCATCTCGTTAAGACTCGTTTAAGCTCCAAAATGCTATCCTTATGCTCGGGATCCTACAAAACCCACAATTGATCAATAGAAACGAATTCTGAGATAAAAACGAACATAAATAATGCAATTATTATACAAAATATACACGGGGAATCCAACTAATTATCATCATATCACAGGTCGCGATCGAGGTGATGGTTGATGGGTGAGCAAAACATGATGAAAATCGAATTAGTTTCGTAGGTAGCTTCGGATGATGATTGCAAACAAAAGCCCGTTATCAATTTCGATTAAAACTGACCGGAGATGGGATTTCAAGGGTGATGCAGGTCGCGAACCATGAGGTGTTCGAAGGTGATATTCGGTTGTGTTTTAAATGAGATCGAGTGTAGAAACCGATTAATTGTAGTTATGTAGTGGTTTAGGTGCGATTAATTTAATTGTTAGTGGAATTTGGTGCTCGATTTAGGTATGGATTTTGGCCGACCATGGTGGTGCGATCGGGAGAGAAAACAGGGGGTGGGGTTGGGTTGGTTTTGAAAATTTCATAATTACACTAATGGTCCCTGTGGTTTATGTTTCTTTTAAATCCTTGTATAAACTTAGTTTTTAAGTTTCGAAAATTACAAATTTACCCCTGGATACTATTATCATTATTATTCTTAAGATTATTAATGTTATTATTATTATTATTATTATTATTATGGGTATTGTAATTATCAACATATTAAATTTATTTGTTTATAAAGATTAACACATTTTAAAAAAAACGCGATGTTACAGTCTCCCCTGCTTTAGGAAATTTCGTCCCGAAATTTTAATCACGAGGAGGCTGAAACGAAAAGATAAGGATACCGGGATTTCATTTGGTCCTCACGTTCCCAGGTGAACTCTGGGCCACGTTTAGATTCCCAGCGGACTTTGACAATGGGTATCCGACTGCGTTTGAGTTGTTTGACTTCCCGATCCATAAATTCCACAGGTTTCTCAACAAAGTACATAGTTTCATCAATCTGGACTTCGTCGAGTGAGATGTGGAGATTTTTATCGGCAAGACATTTCTTGAGATTTGAAACATGAAACGTTGGTTGTATATTGCTGAGCTCTTGGGGTAGTTCAAGCTTGTAGGCTACTTACCCAATTCGCTCGTGTACTTTGAATGGACCCACGTAACGAGGTGCTAGTTTCCCTTTCTTTCCAAAGCGAATCACTCCCTTCCAAGGTGATACCTTAAGAAGTACGAGATCACCGACATTGTATTCCATGGGTTTACGTCTGTTATCAGCATAACGATTTTGACGATTTCTAGCAGTGACCAAGTTATCACGAATCTTATGAGTTTTGTCGGTTGTTTCTTGTATCAATTCCGGACCAGTAATCTGTGATTCACCAACTTCAGACCATACAAGGCCTCAAATGGTGCCACCTGTTGGTCTGGTAACTGTTATTGTAAGAGAATCCAATCAACGGAAGATGAGAATCCCACGATCCACTGAAATCAATGACACAAGCACGGAGCATATTCTCGAGGGTTTGTAGCGTTCTTTCAGTCTGACCGTCGGTTTGCGGGTGATAGGCTATGCTAAGATTCAGTTGAGTTTTGAGAGCTGATTGGAGACTTTTCCAGAAACGAGAGATGAAGCGACCATCGCGATCAGAGATAATATCTTTACTTGACAATAGATTGTTTAGGAAGACTACTATCACGTAATCAGGTTTTGATGATAACTCACAATGAAAGTCGATAGATAAGAAATAAATGGTTTGATGTAACTAGATCGAGTCAAAACATGAGAATAAAGGGAAAAGAAATTGATTTAAGAATTTAAATGCTCCAAACTTGGAATCAAAATCAACTTAAAACGATCAGGTTTCTGTTCAAGTTCAGAGATCATGCTTTGGCTTGATAGGTCGAAACACTAACATTATTTCGCCCTTCAAGTTAATACATGCGTCTCGTCACTTGATTACAACCATGGTAAGTTGGAGATCAAGAAATGAGAATAGTCATCAAGGTATGGTTTTCACCCCTAACTTGATGGTGTACTCTCAAGGTATGGCCACTAACTTACCAATCAAAAGTTCAATCTGAGAATCTTCAGAAATAAGACGAGATAACTCACCATTAAGGTAAGGGAAATCACTCCTATCTTAACGATGAATTTTTACAAAAACAAAATATGATAAGATAGACTTCCTCATCAAAATCAAGAATTCACTCCTACTTTGACAAGGTCGTTTCATTTGAGAAATACAATCCATAAAAATGAAATTATCACCAAGGTATGAAATTTACGTCTATCTTGATGATTGTATTTCATAATAACAAGAAAACAATTGAAGATTGACATTTGTCACCAAAGTACGGGTTTCAATCCAATTTTAGTGAGATCATGTCATTTGTGAAATGCAAGTTCCAAAGTGAATAATTGAAGTTAGTCCTCGAGATAAGGAAATCACCCTAATCCAGAGGATAAAATTTCATAAAACACATCATTGAAAAAAAATTTTTTATTGAAATGAATAAAGAATCATCATCATAGTAAGGGAATCACCCCTGTTTTGATGAGTTAGAATCATTTAGGAGATATGAGTGTCCTTAGTCATGGGTTGACTTGCAAACTCTTGCATCTCCCACGGTGCAAACGGTTCAAAGTTCGACTTAACAACGAAAGGAAAAATATCTCAATTAGAAATTTAGAAATTTCCAAATTACATCAATGTGACAAAAGGAAAATCACGATTACAAATCTTGAATTACATCATGAAGACGAAATCAAGGACAAGAATTATTCAACACCACATCATTGGTGGCTTGAGCTTGTTGAGCATTAATGTTGAAAGCATGTCCTTGAGCCGTAGGAATTAGGATGACAAGTTGAGGGCATCGATTGCAAAAATGGTTCGGATCACCACATTGATAGCATGCACGACTCTGGGTAATTTCAGGAGGATGTTGGTGAACTGGTGCATTGGTTGGAGCTTTAGCAGCACTCCTGCACACGTTGAATGTATGACCCAAACGACCACAGTTTGTGCATTGACGACACTGAGTGTTAGCGGGATGATGGTAATTGCAGATGTTACACAGTGGATGGGGTCCGGTGTATGGCTTTTTCATCGGTGGTTGGTCGTTTACTGTTGGTTGACGAGTTGGAGGGACTTGATTAATTGGCACAGCAGGGGTAATCACAGCAAAGATTTGGGAATTAGCCTTCCTCTTCTTGTTCTTGGAAAGCTCGGGTTGATCGGTTTTGACGTTTTCGTTAGGAAGTTTATCGGTATTCTTCTTCGATCCTTTCTTGGTTAAGGAACCAGCTTTCATATGATTATCGGTTAACTGTGCAGCCATCCTGATAGCATCTTCTAGTGTTGAAGGATTCCTTCCTAGCACCGTATCCTGAATCTGCAAGGGTAGACCACTAATGTATTTCTCGATGGCTCGGGAGGTAGGGGTAGCAAGATGCGGTACCAAAAGGCTTAGTTCGTGAAATCGATTAGTGTATTCTAGGTTCTCGCCACTGTCTTGAGTTAACTCCCAGAACTCAGCTTCCAGTTTACGGACTTCGTTTCTTGGGCAGAACTCTTTAGTCATGAGATCCTTAACTTCAATCCATGTTAAGGCTAGAGCAGTTTCAGTTCCACGGGTTCGTTTCTTCCCGTTCCACCAAGTAAGTGCGCGTTTCTGGAGAACACTTGTGGCATACCGGACTTTCAGATTTTCAGGGCATTCACTGTTTAGGAAAGTGTTGTCGATGCTTTCGAACCACTGTAGTAATCCAGTAGCTCCTTCAGTTCCACTAAACTTAGTATGGTTGCAAGAACTGAAATGTTTGTAAGTACAAGTTCGGGGAGGGTTTGGTGCAATTGGGTTTTGGACAGTGTTTGGTGCAGTTGGGTTTTGGACAGTATTGTTGCCTTGGTTCAAATGGTTAAGTAGAGTTGGAATGACCGCAGCAACTTCACGTGCTACTATAGCAGCAATCTTGCGGCCAGAGCTTCTAGATCGGGAGCGGTTTTGGCGAGAAGACATGTTGTATAATATGGAAAGAAGAAACCTCTATGAGAAACGGGTAATTGGTTTTTAAAACTTTTCAACATAATAAAATCGTTAATGAGATTGTTTGAAATAACAATGAGAGGTTAGGAGTGTAAACGTTCGGTTCGCAAACCAAAACGAATACGTTGACTTATCAAAGTATTTGTGTCCACCACAACCTTAACGAGGACATGCGTACCTATAAGCGAATACTCATCTCGAGGGTTCCCAGGTAAGGTAATCAATTTGTATGAATACCTTGCCTAGACAGAACACCTTAAGATACAGGTATCCCGCTCTTCCAGCATTGCATGTTTCAAGTTGTAAGACACAGACTTTGATGAGATTTGAAAACCATGAATAACAATCGAGTTTTGGAGTTTGAAATCACTTGAATTAGGCACACAATGCCTTAGAATATGGTTTAAGATTCGTGTGTACATTGATAAGATTCAAAGCATAAGAAGAATCACATAAGGCATATAATCACATAATCAAGTATAAACATGTAAAGCACATATAATCCTATCTATGCATATAAAATACATGAGAGGACTCATGTGTAAAGGTACTTAGTTATAGTCTAGGTCATTCCATTTCTAATAACCTAATTCCCTATAACCATGGCTCTGATACCAATCTGTCACACCCCGACCGACGGCGGAATCATCGGAGCGGACGAAGGAATGATTGATTGTTCATAACTCATGATTGTCTAATAGTGAAAATAATATTAAGATCAGATTACAGGATAACATGAATTTAACGGATACAAATACAACAGTTAAAGTCACAAATAATAATTGTCTTTTGTTTTGACTAAGTCCAGGTCTTATATGATCAAGTAGAAGTCCACTAGCTTGCTTAACCTGAAATCATGTGAGAAAATAAAGTCAGCTAACGAATTAGCTGGTGAGTAATCATAGTTTTGAGTATACATATAGATTGATTGATTGATTGAGAATAATCCAATTCACAAGGTAACGTTAAGACTTATATTGCAATAGTAAAGCATATAGATAAACCGACACAATAGAAACCCCTTGACTTGACACTTGCATATAATAGACTTGCACACAAACACCATAGATTGACTAATTGCCTCTGGCACAATCACCACTCGACTATTCATATGGGGTGGGTTTGTATAATCACCACTCGTAAGCCATGTGGGGTGGATTATCCCAAACCAGTAGATCTACCATTGATACCAGGATTGATTGATTGAATTAGGGTTTTACTGTCGTCCAGTTTACCATAGTATGTTCACATAATTGCAAGTAATAACATAACCTGTCTTGAATTGAATTTAGAATGAAATAACAATAGAATATCATGACTGAATATATTGTATCACATGATTTCCCCCAAATAGGAAATGATATAAAAAGGGGATATGAATACTCACCTGATTGATGAGATTGGATTTTGGACGTGATAGATTTGACACCTACAATTTCCTTATGATTTAACCTAAGGAACGGTATCTCGTATTAGAATAATAATGATTTGAAAAATGGGAATGTATTAGGATTTCCATTTGGTTTTGAATGGTAGTTTAAATAAACTAATTTATTTAATTTAAATGTCTTGAAATAAATAAAATGAATTTATTGAAAATGATTATGTTTAAGATTTAAAATAAACGTATCAGTTTACGTATCCGTTTAATTTGTTGTTAACGTGTGGAAAAATAAATAATTAATTTTATTAATTAATTATGTGATAATTAATTAATATGTTTAATTATTTAAAAGAAATGAAATTGTTATTTGAAATGATTTAAATATAAAAATTTATATATTTAATCATTATTTAAACAATAATAAATATTGTGTGAAATAATTAAAAATAATATAGTGTCAAATAATAATTTAATAAATTAAATTATTATTAGGAGTTCATTTTTATTTAAATAATTTTGTATTATTTGTAGTTTTATTTATTTAAAACATTTATTAAAAATAGATAAAATGTTAAAATAAATTTCAGAAAAATAATTTAGTTGTTTAAATATTTTTAATGATTTAAATATTTTTTTTTATGATTTTTAGAAAAAAATTTTAGAATTTTTAAATGCTTATAAGAGCCTAAAAAAATAGTTTAAAATTATAGAGGTGGCCGGGTTTGGAACCCGGGACCTCTGATTTGTCATGGGCGAACAAGACCAGTGTACCATAGCTGCATCTGCGAAATAATCCAGAGTCCAAACCTTTTAAACACAAACTCAAATCAAACCCCCAAATTGATATGAACCCTAGTTTCAATTTTCATCAAATTGAACATGGATTCGATCTTGATAGCTTCCGAATTCATGGGGCTTTTGTTCCCCATGAAATACCGAACGTGTAGGTGTGTTTAATTGCATGTATGGTGTTTGATTCGAAGCTTACCCAAAGATGAACAGGTCGCGGCCCAGTGAGTAGTCGTTTGATGCTCAAATCTTGTTTATAATCCAATTAAACTTAGGGGAAGCTTCGTATGATGATAAGGATGAAAAACCCTATGGTAATTTTGATTGAAATGGATCGGAAATAGGATTTCAAAGAGGTTGCAGGTCGCGATCGAGGTGATGGTTGATGGGTGAGCAAAACGTGATGAAAATCGAATTAGTTTCGTAGGTAGCTTCGGATGATGATTGCAAACAAAAGCCCGTTATCAATTTCGATTAAAACTGACCGGAGATGGGATTTCAAGGGTGATGCAGGTCGCGAACCGTGAGGTGTTTGAAGGTGATATTCGGTTGCGTTTTAAATGAGATCGAGTGTAGAAACCGATTAATTGTAGTTATGTAGTGGTTTAGGTGCGATTAATTTAATTGCTAGTGGAATTTGGTGCTCGATTTAGGTATGGATTTTGGCCGACCATGGTGGTGCGATTGGGAGAGAAAACAGGGGGGTGGGGTTGGGTTGGTTTTGAAAATTTCATAATTACACTAATGGTCCCTGCGGTTTATGTTTCTTTTAAATCCTTGTATAAACTTAGTTTTTAAGTTTCGAAAATTACAAATTTTACCCCTGGATACTATTATCATTATTATTCTTAAGATTATTAATGTTATTATTATTATTATTATTATTATTATTATTATTATTATTATTATTATTATTATGGGTATTGTAATTATCAACATATTAAATTTATTTGTTTATAAAGATTAACACATTTTAAAAAAAACGCGATGTTACACATTTAGTCCTCAAACTATAAAATTGTAGAGTTAGTCTAAATTTTTATATATTCATTGCATGTTTGGTCCCTACCATTAAATTTTATCATTTTTATGCATTTTGTAAAAGTTTGGATGAACTTATAGATTTAATTTTACGCAACAAAAATGCAATGTCATATAAAAGTTTGGACTAACTTTGTAATTTTTAAAATTTAAAGACCAAATTTGCAATAAGTACTCAAAGATTTAGACTAATTTTGCAATTTTTAAAGTATGGGGAGGAAACATGTAATCTAGTCAAACTACAAGGATCACTTATGCAATTCTCACATTTTACTATTTCTGATACTATTATGTGTGTTTACAAAAAAAAAGGAAATAAAAAGCTTTAAAACAGTTTATGAGTCCTTTCTTTCACAAGCATTGTGTTATATTTCATTTTAATTTATATTATTATGAACAACTAGTTGGTAACCAAGTCGCGCGTTGCGCGACATCATGTTTTTTATATAAACAGTCTAGACATGGCTATCAATTACATTCAAAAGGGCTTATAGGCTGGCTATCAATTACATTCAAAAGAGCCTATAGTTTTTTTTGCCAAGGTTTCTTCTTTGCATTTATCTGTCTTCAACTGATGTACTGTGTCTTCAGCCAAGTTTCCATTGATAACAAAAAATGTTTCTGGGTACAATTCTTCATCGGATTTCAAGTTGCCAAAGGTTGATTTCATATATTAACAAAAAGTAGGAACATTGTACGTTTCAGTAAGCATTTGCAACTTCAAAAAGTTGTTGTAACCTGTTAGTCGTCCTTTGGCCTTTTCCCTGTTGGTGGACCTGCTTTTTAAATGGTGTTAGGGGGATAAAATGGTAATATGTATGTTTTCGTGTTGAATCTAATCATGTTATTTCTTACTTTCTTCACGAAACAGTGATCTCTTGGTTGATGAACTTGCTTCGGCCCTGTGTACTGACTGGAACGATGATGGTGTTGTTGGTGCAGGTGTGCTTGCTGTTGTTGTACTTCCTGTTAGCATGTCAACTTTGTTAACGGTGCAACGCAACATTTCAGCTCTGTTGTTTTTATGTGCCTGCATATGGAATAAGGCTTGTTTGTTTATGATTTGGCGCAGGGTGATGTGTGGGTTGTGCGTTGTTAGTATGTCTGGCCATGTCATTCCAGTAAGGTTTGCAGATGGATCGTTGAAGATTAAGACAGGGATGCTTCCTGTATTGTCAGAAATTGTAGCAGGGATCCGGTATCTGCAATGAGTTTTTGTGTTAATTGTTTATTCCATTATAAAAAAAAGAAGTTGTGGTAGAACACATACATCTCAGTTGGAACGCTGAGGTTTCCGTTCATGGAACAGAACCATACATCTCCAACTTTCATTAGGGACTGATCACATTTTGTACAGCCTATACGATGCCATTCTCTATCCATGTGTAGCTCGGTTATTGCTGCTTTCAGGGTGAAGTTATGTCCCTGGAATTATGGCAGCAGTGGGTTTGTATATTAGAAGGATTGAGAACGAATTTATGAATTGTTGTTTGGTAGGAACTTTAATATTACCTTAAGTTCACTTGGTTCCTTTGCCTTTCTGTGAAACTAACTCTAAATTCGAACGAAACTCAAATTAAGGTTTCGCTCCCAACCCCAAGGAAACAAACCATGTATTTGAGTACACTATGAATCCTAAACCTGGAGAGCAAAAAAAAATTGAATTTCAAGTACCCAACATGAACATAAGTAGTCGGCATAAAAAAAAAACCTGCCTGATATCCAAAACCAGCATGTTTAAAACTATAAAAGAATAAAAAACCCTATGTTAGTTAAGCAGAAAATCAAATAAATAACGGCCTTGTTTGTAAATCCCCTAACTAACATTTTATCACGAATCTAATTCTAGTCGGAATGAAATCCATTAAGTGATATATAATTTAACAAATGAATCAATAAAAATTCCAATCCTAATTATCATTATTATGCTCAAGTTAAAAAAAGAACAAATCACAGATTAATAACCATGCATCTCAACCCAGGAATTCTATTTAAATTTCTTTTTTTACACCCAAATCCAAGTTGAAGATCTGCAGAATAAAATTACACAACCTAAAACATTTTTCTTGTTTATGCTAAGCATCTGGATTAAACCAAGCTCAGGCAACCTCAAAATTTTGACTTGCAAGAACACCATAATCAGTACCCACGAAGATCAATTCCAAAATTCCATTTCAAATCACCAAAATCCCAAACACAAACAGCACAATACAAACCAAAATCAATCTCACTAACCATAAACAACTCGAAAGTACTTATCTTTAATCCACCTGAAGCTCTTCCTAAACCCCACTTTAAGCTTCCCTTCAACAGAGTACACCTTATACCCCGCAACCCTCTTCTTCCTCTGAAACTCCGGGTCACTAAACCTCCAAGACTTCGAACCCGACCAGTTTGTCGATCTCCCCTTCTTCAGCTTGAAGTCGTTGGCACCTCCCGCAACAACGATGTCCATGTTGGTTTTGTAGGAAGAAGGGTACGAAACACTGTAGGATCTGAAATCGAACTTTTTTTGGTCGAATCGGGTGGTGTAAGTTTCTAATTGCATGTCTCGATGGTGTGACGGCGGAGGCGTGATCGTGGCGGTGCGACGGTGGTGGTGAGACGGTGGTGGTGAGACGGTGGCGGTGCGATGGTGGCGGCCAGACGGTGGTGTTGAGACGAAGCCTCTTCTTCCTTGCCCATTTCTACTTCTCTCTCTACATTACAATGAAGAAGATGCACATTCAAATAGATATGAAATACCAAAATTACCCATTACTATTCATCATGTCACATCTAAGTTGGTTTTTTCATATTATGTAATGTTATTATCTATTCATTGTATAATAATAAAAAATTATGATATGCATACTCTTTCAGATATTATTTTTATTTGTTCTATTCATCTGATTAATTTTTCTAAAATGATTACATTCCTATTCGACATCTCACACAAATCAAAATACACCAAAACTTCTTGATTCCTCAATTTATCACAACGATAAGTTTAGTTGAGCAACCAACACCAACAGAAGAATGAGATTAGGCACTTTCGAAAGCATAACATTCGTAATGAGAGTATTTTCAGCTATTTTGAGTTCGTTCTTGTGTTTTCAAGTTTCTAACTACCTAATACATACCACACTTATTCAATATAAACTTGAGGGATAAAATTAGATACCCCATAAAGGCCCCCAACGATCAAAACACGGCTATAAAATCGTTATACAACGGCTAGAACATCATAACCAGTTTCGGTTTAGAACCAGTTATCTATGGATGAGTTGAACAAGTTAGGAACAGGCTAGCAATTTATCCTATTTTTATAAAAGGATCAAATGGTTTAATTTTAATTTTGTTCCAAGTTTCATACCAAGTATTTTTCTACAATTGGTTCGGTTTGGGTCATTATTCTAGATTATGTCGAAAATAAATAGAACATTATATGTTGTTGTCACAATCTAAGCAAAAATAATGCTGATTTCCACCACTAAAAAGGTCATATAAATAGAGCACAAAATGGCTTACTCAAGTGTCTATTTAAACATGAAGTTGCATCCTCATAACAAATCATTAGAATTCTCAATCCGAAACTACTACTCCCTCCTCGATTCATCTAAACGACTCACGTTTTTCTACGAATATCATCACGTACTCCACGGGTCGGTTTCCGCCCTAACTTCAGATGGCTCCACCACTTCCGTCTCACCAGTGGATTCAGATGTCGGGTCTACATTCGATTCAGATGAATCAGTGGCACCGGCTTCACTTTCCTCGACTCTTCCCCACCTTCCACCGAGAGCAACTGCCATCATCTCATAAATCTTCCCACCCAATTCAGCTGGACTATCAGGCTAAACATTTATAAAAAGAAAATTGCCAAAAAATATTAGAAAATTAATTAAATTTAAGAAAATGAAATCAATAATGTTTTTGAAGATAGAAGCTTACAGTGAATCCACTAGAGATTAAAGCTGTTTCATATAAGAGATCTACAGCCCTCTTTGCCTCGGTGCTTTCTGGTGCATTTTTACATGCAGCCTGCAAAACATTATATGAAATTATTATTCAAACTAAAATTAAAAAAAATAACAAATTGTTTAAATTAAAAAAGATGATTATTTACATTTAAGTCCTTGATGATTGGATGATCAGGGTTGACTTCCATTATTCTTCTACCCCTCATGAACTCCAAGGTTGAAGTATCACCCAGAGTTTGTGCTTTCATTAACCTAAAAGTTAACATTTTATTTCACTGATTTGAGTACAAAACTGAAGTCGAAAACAACAGTTTAATATCACAAACTTTGTTAAAAAGAATACCAACCGTTCCATATTAGCAGACCAACCAAACTTGCCGGACACAAGAACACAAGGGGAAGAACTCAAACGGTTTGAGATTTGTACTTTGGCAATTTTGTCGCCTAACTGTTGTTTCATCCAGTCGCAAAGAAGGATATACTCTTGCTTGTTTTCTCTCTCTTTAACCTCATCCGTGTCGCCTACAATGTCAAAACTCAAAAGTTATTTTCACAGAACTTAAAACATGCTAATAAACTAAGAGAAATGGTTGGTCAAAGGTCAACTTACCAAGCTCAAGATCTTCCTTGCTCACATCAACAAATTTCTTTTCTTTATACGTCTGAAGGTTCTGAATGGCCACTTCATCAATAGGCTCAACTAAATATAACACCTTCAAAGATGTGACCCACAAAATCATTGGAGGAATTGAGATATAAAACAAGTGAAAACTAAAGGTTTTAACAAGTTGAAAATGATTCGATTAAAATGCATACCTCGATACCCTTTTGAACTAATTTCTCCAAAAAGGGAGCAGATTTGGCACTTTTCAAGCTGTCTGTTGCAATATAATAAATTGCATTCTGCTTTTCATCCATATTATCAATATACTGATCTAAGCTTATCAACTCATCTTCACTTTTGGATGAGAAAAACCGCAACAATGGAGTTATTCTTTTGTGATTTCCAGTGTCCTCGATGCATCCCAGCTTTACAAACTTGCCAAAATTCTCCCAAAACTTCCTATAATCCTGAAAACATTTCATCAAATATACATTATATATACACACACCTTAATGAGAATATAAAGTAGAAAAAAAAAGATTCTTCTGATCTTTATAAACCTCTTTGTTCTCACTGTCAGCAAGTTCTTGTATCATGTCAAAAGTTTTCCTAACAAGCCTCTTTCGCATTATTCTTACCTGTAGACAAGAAACAAAAGACAATGTGATTTTAATATACAAGATTAAGATTATATATATTTTAATCATGTAAAAATGGGATCTTAACATACAATTCGACTTTCTTGAAGAATTTCTCGTGAAACATTAAGAGGAAGATCATTTGAATCCACCACACCCTTTACAAAGCTCAAGTATCTTGGAAACTGCATATCAAGAATCAGATTTATATAATTAATTTAAAATTTTCTTCTCAACAAATTTTTACATGTTAAATTAATAGCAAAACATTTACCAGTTCACCGTCAAAATCATCTGAAATGAATACACGCTTCACGTAAAGACGGATATTCTTTGTTTTGGCATTTACTACATCTTCATTGTTCATTGGTGCCATTCCAGGGATGTAGATTACACTTCTAAATTCCACTTCACCCTGCACAAATTGTGATAATTAACATATGACATGTTACGTGATGTACGATTTGTTAAAAACACGTTAAAATGATAATTACCTCTGTGGTGAAGTGAGTATATGCAAGAGGATCGAGAAACTCGTTGAATGTCTTCTTGTAAAATTCGTTGTATTGATCTTTTTCAACTTCTTTTGGATTCCTCATCTGCATTTTAACCATGTAATTAACAATTCTGAAACAAATATGTGGCTAAAATTGTTATTTCAAAATGTTTTAACTTACCCATATAGGTTTGGTTTCATTGGCCAATTCCCAATCCCAGTATTTTTCGGTTTTAGTCTTCTTTTTCTTCTTCTCACCCTGAAAACAAGTAGCAAATAACATTAATTTTTATTAAAAATTAAAATAATATTAAAGCAATAAGCTCAATAAGACTTTTATTTGGTCTCTCTAGGCCTTACCTCCGGTGGTGTTTCTTCTCCTTCCTTATGTTCTTCTTCCTCCTCCACCTGTGAAAAAGATAAGCTAACATCAGCATTTAACTATGTAACATTTTCATTTTATATGATTATGGGATCACCGTTTCATTTATGAGGAAATAAAATGAAGTTACGATTAATCAGGATCATAACATACAGATAGGAAGAAATTTCTAAACATGAAGAATAATGTTACTAGTTCCCAAAGTGTTTTATTGCCAATAACATGATTTAAGAGGCTGTTGAAATGCATAAAGAATCGACTTCGGAAAATTTTCTTTAAGTTCCCATTTTAGCTTAAATTTCTTGAATGTGGCGCATTTAAGGTAAAACTCAACCCACAATTCAACCCATTTACCCATTTAGAAGCAAACAGATTTAAAATTGCCATCTCTAGCATATGGCAATGTAAATTAGAAATTATAACTAACCTCAACTGTTCGTGATTTCTCTTGCCATGTGTATATGGGAAATGAAACAAATTGTGAGTAGTTTTTCACCAAACCCTGAACCCTGCTTGGCTCTGTGAACTCATATTTGTCATCATCCTACGTACAAAAAAACAATAAATTCAAGTAAAACATATACAAGATACAAAAGGTTATCCTAAGAAGCTTTCTTTCGTGAAAAAAAAGATAATAACTTTAAATGAATTACCTTCAAATAAAGTGTTATTTCCGTCCCACGGCGAAGCTGCTTTTCAGGATCAGTTTCTTCTTTGATGACATATGAGCTACTATCAGCTGATGCTTCCCAGATGTACTGTTTGTCTGATTTAGGACTCTTTGTAGACACAGTCACCTATTCGTTTACAAAGACATAAAATCAATGGTAAAATAACTAAAATTGCAAAGTAACAAACAGCGATGTAGGGAGAATGTAACTAGACCTTTTCCGCAACCAAAAAAGCCGAATAAAACCCAACACCAAATTGACCAATCAAACTGTTATCACTTCCAAGATCCTTGTTCTCCTATTACCAAAGAAAACATAAGAATTTATTTAGAAGACTAAATTACATACATATTACTTACTAGTAAATGCATGTAAAATTAAAGAACAAATACCTTAAGTGCATTCAAGAACTTAGACGTGCCACTTTGAGCAATTGTTCCAAGGCAGTCTATTAGCTCTTCACGGGTCATTCCGATACCAGTATCTCTAAAAGATAATCATAATCCAATATTGTTTAACTTTTAACTACCAGTTTCACTATACAATAGAAGCTTCTGAAAAAGAAAAGAATCTTACGAAATTGTGATGGTCCCTTTTTCCGGGTCAGGTTTGATACGGATCTCTAGCTCAGTGGCATCTCCAAGTAACGACGGGTCCGTTACACTTAAGAATCTTAGCTTATCAAGGGCATCACTTGCATTACTGAAGCAATCAAGCAAAAACATAACTAAATAAAAATATGCCCACAAAGAGTCATGGAGAATATGAGCTAAATTAGCACTTATCATTAATGCACACTAAATTTATTTGATGGGATTCATAAATATTTATAACAGATTCTGCATAAACAATCATACGCCTTTGTCAAATGAAATAGCACATATAATCTTTACCAAATACAATTGATCAAAATTCAATATTAATAACATAAAACTAAACATAAAATAAATAATATACATCGAGTATAGAACAAGACAGAGATGCCTTTACCTCACAAGTTCCCTGAGGAAAATTTCCTTATGGCTGTATAAACTATGAACTATCAGATTCATCAGACGAGAAACCTGCATCAAAAATTCAAGATTTAAGCTTCATAAACATTAATGAATCTCTAAAACTCAATAAGAACATAAGCATGATAAACTGAAAAACTGCAAACAATTTGTTCATAAACATAAAGAAATCTGCAAAAGAAACATACAAAAACATGAACTTTATCATCACAAGGACAAACAGATAAGAAAATGTTCAATTGAAACGACAAACCAATTAACTTTCAATTAGTCAATGATAACCCTAGAAAATTCAAACAAAATGATAGAAATTTAAGAACCCACCTCAGCTTGGTATTCATAAGTTTCACCGGAGGACTCAGTGGCTTCTTTTTCAGCAACGGCTGAAGCCTCACACTTCACCACCACACTACCACCTCTTTTACCCCTTTCAATTTCAACCCAGAGCAAGAAAGATTGTTGATTTTCAAACAATTTTGATGCAAAAACGCATTTCTCAACAATAATCGATTGTGGGTGTTGGATTTAGATGAAAAGATTGGAGAATAAGGGATTGAGGCTATGGATGCTGGTGTTAAAGTTCTGTTCAAAACAGGAGCCATTGATTCTTGAAACCCAAATCGGATTTGATGGATTGAGAGGCGATTGATGAAAAGGGATTTGTGAAGGTTAATGGGGGTCGTAAAAACCCTTGGGAAGAGGGGTTTTGGGGGCGATGAAGAGGGTTCTAGAAGTAGGCAGAGCGAGTTTTGGAAGTTTTCACGTTCTTGAAATGTATGGTGTAGATGTTGCCATTTCATCAACCGCTACGTTATCTTGATTCTTGAAATTCATCAAATTATTATACATTTTCTTGTTTATATCAAGTAATAATAACTAGTTGTGTCCCTCCGCGCGTTGCGGCGGATATGTCTTAACACACAACACAACTCCACTTCATTGCATATGTCTGCACAAATATGTCTGCACAATATTTGGATATAACTATTGATTACCATCTAACAAATATAAACTATTATGTCTGCACAAATATGTCTGCACATTATTATATATATTAAAGAGATAACGTTTAGCTACAGTGCTCACTTCTAGAAAGCACTTTCAACCTCTAAAACCCCCAATTGCCACTCACTTCTACAGACCATCTTCATCTTCTCAACGTCATCTTCATCTTCTCAAGACCATCTTCATCTTCTCAACGTCATCTTCATCTTCTCAACTATTCATCACTGTAAGTTGTAGTTTCCACCATTTCATTGTTCCATCTATCTTCTCATTTTACTCTTAAAACTACCAATGATGTTGGTTTTGTTTCTGAATTTTGGTGGTTTTATGTTGTGGTAGTCGAATGTTTTTGTGAAATTGCCATTAATTTCTGATGTGTTCTTCATATTTATCGATTTAGGGTTTAATTTTGATAGAAAAAACCCTAGATTACTTCAATAATCCCAAATGGGTCTCTAATCTTTCCTGCCTCCGGCGACCTTTTCCGTCGTCGCCGGCGCCGGAGATCCTTCCCTTCCCAAATCACCACCTTATATAAACACACAAAAACCGCAAGAAAATCCACCGGAGGAAAGGCTCCAAGGAAGCAATTAGCGACAAAAGCCGCCCGGAAGTCGGCTCCGGCGACCGGAGGAGTGAAGAACTTGGCCCTTCTATCTCTAGGATAATCACCATGAACAATGGAACAAGAATGAAGAAAAATAAGAACAGAACAAAGTTCAGCAGCTATGCGGATTCGATTTTGCCATGATAATGGGGGAGTATTGTCTTTGCAGTTGAGTCGATTTTGCCATTTTCTTTTTTTGAACTTTTATGAGATGCTGGATTTACTGTTAACAACACACCATGAGACAAAATGGCTACAAACATTAGCAAAAAGGCATTAAAAGAAACTGCAGGTTAGACTTAAATGGCTGAGGGCAGAGGAGAAGATGGTAATTAGAACATTTAAGCAATTCATCAGGCTTATTGTTGTACCAATTTTTAGGCCAGTAATTTGTCAAATTTTAAGTTATCTACAGTTTGCTTCAGAGGGCATTAGATTTTTTCCATAAAATTCATTTTCACTTAATTCATACCATACCAAAAATGGCCTGTATGGATTGGGGGCAATGGTTGTGGATGTTGCTTTGATGAAACAAGTGGAAGGAGTATTGACAAAAACTTATTTTTCTAAACAACAAGCATTCTACATGTAATAAATTTTAATAAGAATTTCCAGCAATAATAGTTTCAGAGGCTTTGTGCCTTCAATAATTATATTTTTTTCTTGATGCTAACTGTTTACAATTGTGTATGAAATGAATGACCTACAATTGATGTTTAACCTTTATGTAGTTCTGTAGTTCTTTGACTTTGTTTTATTTATTTTATAGATTATTTGTTTAATAAATGATGTCCATGGACATTTTTGCTGAGTGTCTTTTTGTGCTACTGTTTCTTTTTTAAATGTATTTGTGATTACATATTTTATTGTGTTAACCAAAAATTTTGACTATGTTATTTTGCTGTGTTGCAAGGTTGGCTTCTTTTGGGTTTGTAATCGTATTTTAGCGTGTGCTGCTGTTAGATAAGGTACGTCTTAAGGTTATCTAAGTTATGTGTGATAGACACAGTTATGTGGTATGCTGTTTAGCCTATGAAAAGGTTTAGTTTTTGGGTTTGTTTTTGTTATTCTATATGTACATTTGTGGTGGTATTATTTGTTGACGTATATATGTATGCTGCTGTGGGCTTTGTATGAGGTATATTTGTTGGAGTTGTTTTGTTGTTTGTGTAACTTTTTTATTAAAGTTATTTATGCCTATACCCAATTACGTTTTGGTCAAAAACTTAGTGTCCTACTCTTTTGAGTCTTCTCTTTGTTGCAGTTTGTTAACTTCATTTGTTATTCATGCCTATAGCCAAGTTATTCATTTCTTAATTGTTCTTTGTTGTAATATCTTAGTGCCACCCGCTTTTGAGTCTGTAGACCTTTTTAGGAATGATGTGCTATTTATTTAACTTTTATTCCTTGCTCTGCAGCTGTCTTTAGATTTATTAGCTTGTGCGTTGTTAGGATATCTACGTCGTCAGCTGCTTCTTTTGTATTACCAGTAAACAAAAGGTATGCTTTCAATATTACTTTTTTTGTATGTTTTGCTGCTTTTCATATGATGCACTTTTACACTTGACGTTGTACAAACATGCAAACATATCATACTTATGGTGATCCGTTGCATTTGGTTAACACTTTACTCGACTATATGTTCTTTTTGCTCCTGTTCATTAATTAAATTTTTTACATTCGACTTTTAAAATCAAACTTCATTGAACTACATTTTTTTCCCCTTTTCGGACCTTGAAATTGTTAAAGATTTCATGGCAACTTTCATAAGCATGCTCATAATATATGGACATCCCAACAAATCATATGCTTTCTAAAAATGAAAAAAAACCGTTTTTGTATTTTAAAAGACCTTCTGCTACGGATTCCAACTTAGTCGCACGGTTGTAATTCTCTCTTCAATGTTGTAGGGATCATGAATATTGTCGGACGTTAACAACCTTGGTGCCTCACAGGTTTGATTTCTTCTTTTCTTTTTTAAGGCTTCTATAATAGACTTCAAATGCTGCTCTCATCTTTATGGCATCTGCTGTACTTCTTAACCTTAATAATTAATAATTACATGTAGTTTTCAACTTTTGGGCTTAGTACCTCTTTTACTTATTGTTTCTGCCTCCGGATAATATTATTATATGTAGTATGTTCTCCCGTTTGCTGCATCTTGTGTACTTCTTTACCTTTATAATTAATAATTACTGGTAGTTTTCAATTTTTGGGCTTCACACGTCTTTTAGTTATCGATTCTGCTTCTAAATAATATTATGATGTGTTATAATTTTATTCCTTCGTTTCTTTCTACTTAATATGTAGACTTATTTACAGCTGCTCTCTACGTGTGTGGTACAACAGTTATAAAATGTGTTCGTATATGTTCTTCAGTTTAGGTGATAGATGTCCTCTTTTGATCATTGTTCTCTTCTTAGTGATGGGTTCTCCCTTCGTTAGCAACCGTTTGTGATCTTTAACTATATTTTTATGGTAGTCTAAAACCAGTCAAATTTATGCCACGTCTTCGTAGATCGAAAAACATACAGGATTTACCTTCTTCTTCTGGATCATGTCCGGCCGTTCCAACCGACGCTCTTACAGTCGGTACTATATCTGTTAGGCGAACCCGACGTAGGGTTCATAGATTCCCATTGCATGATAATGAAATTCATAGTCGTGCGAGTTCTGTATTCACTCATGCACCTGCATATGATGATTGTGGAGATTCTGATTATGAATGTCAGTTCTGTGGTGCAACCTTTTGGTCTGCAGAGCGTGCCACCAATGTCTCGCGCAAACAAAGACCCAGGTATAATCAGTGTTGCAAGGAGGGTCGTGTACGTTTACGCCTCTTTCAAGATCCTCCTCTTGCTATTCAACAACTTTATCTACAACCTGATTTCCTTGATAATATTCGAGCCTATAATTCTATTTTCTCCATGACTTCGTTTGGCGCAAATGTGGATTCTTCCATTAATGACGGGTCATCTCCTTATGTTTTCAGAGTCGAAGGGCAGGTTTGCCACTGGATTGGCACGCTATGCCCTCTACCAAATGAGAGACCACGCTTTCTTCAAATGTATGTGTATGACACCAAGAATGAACTTTCAAACAGGCTTAGTTTGTTCGCTTCTAACACCCATTCTGACCTTCGTCGTGATATCATTGAGCTCCTAATGTCTTTCTTAGCAGAGAACAACATTGTTGTAAAGCTGTTCCGCTCTGCAAAAGAATTATGTTGCCAGACAGAAATTCCAGACTTCTCGATCAGGTTATACCATTCTGTGAATAGCCATTCATATGACCTTCCTTCTTCTGGCACCATTGGGACCATTGTCTATGATTGTTCGCCGACTTCTGCAGACTTCGATATCGTTATCCATTCAAAGGATGGCCACCCTCAACGTATAAGCAAACTTCATCCTTTGTATATGACACTACAATATCCGTTGTTATTCTTATACGGTGAGGCCGGATGGTCCCCAGATCTTCAGCTTACTTGCGACGATCCAGATGATAGTAAGAAACTCACAATGAACATGTACTACAGCTTCTTAATTCACGACCGTCAACCTTCATTTCTTGTGCTATTGCGCGCTGGCCGTTTGTTCCAGCAATTCTTAGTTGATGCGTACATATGTATTGAACAGAGTCGCCTAGATTTTGTAAAAGCAAATCAGAATAAATTCAGGATTGAGATTTTACAAGGAATCCATGACGCCGTCCTTAGGGGTGATCATGTAGGTAGTTCAATAGGGAAACATGTCATCCTGCCTTCATCTTTTACTGGTGGACCACGATATATGTACAAACACTATCAAGATGCATTGGCAATATGTCGTGTTCACGGAAACCCACAGTATTTTATAACCTTCACATGTAATGTCAACTGGCCCGAGATAAAGAGGTTTTTCTCTTCACGTTCACCTCTTAAACCTCAAGATAGGCCTGATATAATTGCTCGAATTTTCCGCCTAAAAGTAAAGGCTTTTGTTGACTACTTGAAAAATGATTGCCCATTCGGAACCGTCGTTGGAGAATTATACACCATCGAATTCCAAAAGAGAGGCCTCCCACATTGTCATCTACTTTTATGGGTTGCCGAAACCTTTCGCATTAAGTCACCGGAGCAGCTTGATCAGTACATATCTGCTGAAATACCTGACCCAACCGACTCACCTGAACTGTACAGGATTGTGTCCGACTCCATGATGCATGGACCATGTGGCCTCGCCAGGTTGAGCTCCCCGTGTATGGTTGACGGCAGCTGCTCTAAGCTGTTCCCAAAACCATATCAACAAAATACAATATTTGACAAAAATGGGTATGCACATTACAAAAGACGACCCACATCCATCTCTGTTAAGAAAGGTGACATCCAGTTAGACAATTCTTTTGTTGTTCCTTATAACCGTAATCTTTGCCTCCGATTCCAAGCACACATTAATGTTGAATATTGTGGGTGGAACATGGTAATCAAATACCTGTTCAAATACATTTCAAAAGGTACAGACAAGATCAAATTCAGTATTACCAAGTCATCTACATTTCAACATGATTGTGCGACAACTTCTGAACCTTACATCGATGAGGTTAGTAATTATGTCGACGGCCGTTTTATTTGTCCTCATGAGGCGTCATGGAGAATCTTGGATTTTCTGATTCACCACAGGAATCCAGCTGTCCAAGTGTTGGCAGTCCACTTGGAAAATATGCAAAATGTCCAATTCAGAGACACTCAGCATTTGCATGAAATTATAGACAACCAAGATGGACAAAGGACAACACTTACACAATGGTTGTCAACAAATCAATCAGATGAGAGTGGCCGACACTTACGTTACGTTGACTTCCTCAACGAGTATAGATGGGATCAAACAAAAAAAACTTGGTTTCGTCGCCTTCGTAAAGGCGTTCAAACTGTAGGCAGGCTCATATACATCCACCCCACATGTGGAGAAGCTTTCTACTTACGTATGCTGTTAGGCCACCAAACCGGCTGTACAAGTTTTTCTGACATAAGAACAGTTAACGGTGTTACTTTTCCTACTTTCCGTTCCGCATGTGAGAAACTGGGGTTGTTAGAAGACGATGATGAATGGTCTTGTGCATTCGAAGAGGCTGCATGTTGGGCAACTGCCTCTGAACTTAGGTCTCTGTTTGCACACATGTTACTTTACTGTGAGATCACCAACCCAGTTACCCTATGGCATCAGCAATGGAAACGCATGTCAGATGACATAGCCCGTAACCTACGTGTGTTTCGCAACAGTAGGGATGCTCATATTGATGACGCTGATGCTCAACAATATGTCCTATATGAGCTTGAATTGTTGTTGAACTCCAACTCATCTCTGTCCTCCCTAAACGACTTTGGCTTACCCACTCCACGACCAGAATTGTTGCAACAGCTTAAAAACAGGCTCTTGATGGAAGAAAAAAACTTTGACCGACACCAGCTTGCTGTTGAACATGAAAAACAAAAAGCCAGCCTCAAAGGGACCCAACTTTCGATATATGAGTCAGTGATTACGTCTGTAAATGCTGACAAACAGATTCTAATGTTTGTTTATGGCCATGGTGGGACAGGCAAGACTTACCTCTGGTCAACTATCATTAACGCGTTACGATCTGAAGGAAAAATAGTCCTTGCAGTTGCTGCATCCGGTATAGCCTCCCTGCTTCTACCTGCTGGTAGAACAGCACATTCACGCTTCAAATTACCTCTCGATATAACCAACGAAAGCTTGTGTTATATTAAGAAGAACACACACCTGGCCAGTCTGTTGATACAGACATCATTAGTGATCTGGGATGAAGCGCCAATGAGCGATCGAAAGTGTTTTGAGGCATTGGACCGGACTTTGAAAGATATACTAGATAACAATCACAGCCCTTTCGGTGGCAAGTCCGTTCTGCTTGGAGGCGACTTCAGGCAAACACTTCCGATAAAACGCAAGGCAGGTAAACAAAAAATCCTTGAAGCCTCCTTGCCAAGGTCTCCCATATGGGATCACTTTAAGGTTGTCAAATTAACTGAAAACATGCGTCTAAAAAATGCGGCTTGCGCTACATCTGACGTAGCTGAAACAGTCTCCTTTGCATCATGGTTAGTTGAAGTAGGCGATGGTGCAATTGGCATTCCAGCCAAAGACAATCCTCTTGACACTAAATTCATCGAAATCCCGACAAATCACATGATTCCCCACTCTGAAAACTCTCTACGTGATCTTGTCAATTTCATATATGACAAAGATAGCCTCGATAACCCCACTGCCAGCAACATGTCTGAGAAAGCAATTGTGTGTCCAAAAAATGCTACAGCCGACGAAGTCAACTCAATGATTCTTAGTGTCACGCCTGGTCAGTGCGCCATACGTTTAAGCACGGATTCCATCATTCCTCACTCGACTTCTGGTGTGGATATTGATCTCCTCTATCCGGCTGAGTATCTAAACCAATTGAACTTTAGTGGTTTGCCCCTACATAAGCTCAGCCTTAAAGTCGGAGCGCCAATTCTTTTACTAAGAAACATTAACCAAAGTGCTGGTCTTTGTAATGGTACCCGTTTAATCATAACCCAGCTTCTTCCACGGCTGTTAGAGGCACAAGTCATTACTGGGACTGCTGTTGGGCACAAAGTTTACATTCCAAGGATCATCTTGACCCATAATGACCCACAACTGCCATTTGTCTTTAAAAGAAAACAATTTCCTGTTAAACTATGTTATGCAATGACAATTAACAAAAGCCAAGGTCAATCTTTAAACAAAATAGGAGTTTACCTTCCAGAACCAGTCTTTGGCCATGGCCAACTATATGTAGCATTGTCAAGAGCAACTTCACCACAAGCTTTAAAAGTTTATATTAAACCTAATGATGACACCTTACCTAATGTAACAAAAAACATTGTGTACTCAGATTTCTTGGCAGAGATTAACTCAAAACTGGAAAATTAACATGACAAGCCAAACCATTTCATCACTAAAACCCAAATGCCAAACACATACACTTGAAGCCAGGGTGATCAGAAAATGGAAAACATACAAACGGCCAGAAGTTCATTTGTTGCTGCTTGACGAACATGTAAGTTAGTCGTATTCATAAACATGGAACATGAAGAATCTCAATTTTCATCCTTACTTACTGTTTTACATTTTAAACATTTCTTTTACTTATAAAACAAATTGCAGTTACAAATTATGTTTGTGATATTTTATAAATTTGTTGATTTTTATACCTTAAAAATACAGTGTCTTAGTGTTTTACATTTTAAACATTTCTTTGACTTATAAAATAAATTGCAGTTACAATTTATGTTTGTGATATTTTATAAATTTGTCGATTTTTATACCTTAAAAATACAGTGTCTGAATAAAGCTGTGTTGAAGTCTATATGAACTTTGTGGTTTTTCATATTAATCTGTAGAAAAGGTGGAGTGGTGAGATGGGATTTAGGGTATTATTTAATATTTAGTACTCTGCTCACCAAAGATTTGAATCTCTGTTTATTTTTATTATTTTATCAGTATGTGAGTGTGAATGCTATGTACGGAAACAGATTAATAATTTCTTTTGGAGTATTTAGGTAAAATGTAATAATTTGTCACTATGTTGCTTCATTTTACATATTCATAACAGAAACTATTACTAAATATGCACTGGCATAAACTGTCAAACAGGGTGATGCAATAGAAGCGATGAGCGATGCTCAAACTGGCCCGCACTACGTCCTCTTTATCAGACACAGAGCATGCTACAGCATAACAGGATTTGTCTGTGTTGAAGCCAGGACGACGGGAAAGCTGGTAAATAAGGATGCAATGATAGTTTTTGGAAACTCAGCCACGTTCACTCCTGTTGATAATGACAAAATAGAGGCATACTACTTTGACTTTGCACCGTATTCAGCTTTGAAACAACGCTTGCTGGAAAAAAACAAACAGCTGACAGGTTTGTCCAACTTACAAACATGTTTAACAACCATTTTTCCATTATCTAAGTGTCACTTTGTCTACCATAGATTTCATAGGCCGTTTCATCAGTGCGAACCTTAAACCAAACAAGACAGGGAAAAAGCTCTTATGTGTGAAGTTACAACATGAAAGGTATGCTTTCAATAACTAAACTATCGGATACTAACAATTAAACTAATGTAACACTACACACGTATACGCAGTGGGAAAATCATTGAGGTTGCACTATGGGAAGAAATTGCAACAGCATTCAACCAAAGAGCATGCGAACAAGACACCGAACCTGTGGTGGTCGCGATGACATCATTGAAAGTCTCATACTATAATGAGTTGCAGCTAGGTTCGACGTCCGCAACAGAGACTTTTGTTAACCCTTGCATAAGTGAGCTTTTTGCCCTGATTGAAAGGTATGCTATGTAAGTTAACTATTAATATAGGTTTTATATTATAGGTTTAATATATTGTACATCTTTGTAATAGCAAGACTAACATTTACATTTTCTAAAAACAATTTGTTAACTCCACAACAGATTCAAACATCTTCCCACCACCGATGCGCCATCAGCTCCAGATACATATGAAGCCGATATGTCAGATCTTACACCACTCTCAGGTGTCTTGAATGAGCTACCAAATAACAAAAAGGTAATAAACATGGTTGACATATACTTAATATGATACGTCAATTGTTATTACATTTTGTAAACTTTTAATTATTTAACTGAAGCGAATCCATCAAACATACGAATATTGTTAAAATTAAGTTGTTGCTGCCGATTTTTTAAACAGATTTTATAGGTAGTCGTTGCAGGTTTCCACTTTTGAACCCCTATATGAATGCAAGCAATTTCTTTGCTTTGATTGTTAGGATTAAGTTATTGCTACTGAATTTTTAAGTTATTACTGTTGAATTTTTTTAACAGATTTTTTTATTGATTTTTGAATTTAGATGATTTGGTTATAGGATAGATAGTCGTTGCAAGTTTCCTCTTTTGAACCCCTGTATTAATGGTTTCAACTTTAGTTAAAGAAAAAACTGATGGCCAATGATTCTTTGATAATATTACTTTTAACTTACATGATTGTTATAATAAAAACTTAACCATCCGCTTTTATAGATCATTACCCTTTTGTCGCTAAATATTTACGTTTGTCAATCGATAGAAATAATACAACCTAAAAAAATTATTCACATCCATCTCTATGACATTGATAACGAATCTGTTTACAGGAAGCCACTTACAAATGCTTAGCAAGGATAACACACATCGAATGCGGAAATGACAAGTCTTGGTGCTATGAAACATGTCTAAAATGTGGTAGTAAACTCTTCAAGTGTGGAGAAGGATTCTCATGCATCAAATGTGTAGACGCACATGGAAATGTTGATGACTTTTCATACAAGTAAGCCACTACCTAAGAAAAACCAAACTCAGCATTATTCCATGCATAGCATCAAACTAATCAACTTCCCTTCCTGCTTACAGATACCGATTCGTTGCCACCATCACCGATCATACAGCCAGCGTAACAGCAGTGTTCTTCGACAACATAGCAACTTCCTTGATAGGCACCAATTGCTACAACCTTAAAACTGCACAAGCAGACAATAACCCGCTGATACTTCCCAACGAAATCGAGTCTCTCAAAGGAAAGCCTTACATCTTTGAACTACAAGCTAAGAACGATGGGTATGGGCAAACGCTAGATGTCAACAAAGTTTATGAACCCCCAAAAGAAGTTGCAGCAGCTACAAGTTCACCAACAAAAACAAACACATGCACATCATCAGCCGCAATCCCATCAACACCATCAGCAAAAACACCCAAAAGGAAATACCAAGAAGGTACTACTTAAAAACAACAACACGTTATTTAATAAAAAAAGGTTCTAAACAAATATTCGCATTGCAGCTGTAGATCCAAGGCAGAAGCTCAAGGCCAAAGAACAGTAACCATGCAACCGGAAGAAACTTTTGCTAACAACAATGCCCAACGCTACCTTTTGTAAATGCCACTAGCGTTAGTAGTAACTTTGTTTAGGCGGGTCTATGTCTTTTGTAATCTGCAAATGTAATAGGTACTAAACTGCTCTTTTGAGTCTCCTTTGTAAATGCCAGCAGCGATAGGTGCCAAACTACTTTACCCGCTAATGCTAACTTTTTGTACATGAATGTAATCGGTAGGTACTTTTATTATTCATAGACCAGCTTTACCTACGTCAAGTGAAATCTTCAGAGTAAAAAACAACAGAAACACAACACACGCCGCGGCAACGCGCGGCTTACATACCTAGTTTTATAAACATGTCTGCACAATATTTGGATATAACTATTGATTACCACCTAACAAATATAAACTATTATGTCTGCACAAATATGTCTGCACAATAATTTTAACGCAGAACATTTGATAAACAGCATTACCACCTAACAAATATGTCTGCACAATACACCCATTTATTGCATATAAACTATTATTACTTATACAAAATTACTAAATGGATTGAAGAGCAAAATGTTCTGTAAATGCAGCTACAGTGCTGTCAAACGAAAAATGCAGCATATATGCTATTAAAACAGTCTAGTAAATGCAGTATGCATGCTACTAAAAAACCCTAGAATTGCAGTATGATTGCTGTTAAACCAGTCCATAAAACGCAGAGAAACGCATAATCTAAGTTAATTGCCAAATAGGTCATCAAATCCAAGTTATACTCTCTGCACAATACACCCATTCATTGCATATAAACAGCCTGTAAAGTTCAGGTCATAAAAATGGTTGAAAATTTACCAAGTAATTTACTATGACCCAAGTTGACCCACTTAAACATAGCCCGATAGACAGACATTGTCAAAGCAACTGTTGCATAGAGAAAGCACAAATTTAAGCAGCCCTAATATATTTAGATACTATGTTTTACCATATCCAAAGATAGCTATCAGTCTTCATCAACAGGAAAGAAATAATCTTTGAAATTGAACCTGACGAATGATCAAATTAGGTATAAATTTCTAAAAGTTCAGGTAACCTGACTGTCAAGAAAGTTGATGAACAAAAATACATGGCAGGCAAGAAAGCATTAGGTAAAGAGGATTCAAGAACATGCCTGAATTTATTTAAAAGAGTGATTTTCCAATAACCAAGGGGTATGTTAAGTGCGGAAAAGTGGCAAACTGCCTATTTTTTACTATACAAAGGTTGTACATGCCGGTTGTTTGTGTTCAAAAGAGCAGTTTATGTTTACATTACATAAGAGCTGGCCTATGTTGGTGTTCGTATTGCAAAAAAGGCTTCTTTGATGTTATTTCTCACCAGCATTTCATGCTTCCTTCTCTGTAAATGAAAGTGACAATATAGTATAAGAGTCATAAAAAATGACATTAACTTTGACGCTAGGTGAGAGCAGGAGAATTGTATGCAGGAGGCAAACTTTTATAATAATGGATTTCAAATTATTCAAGATAAAATAAAATATATTTCATGTATAATGTAGGTAGATGGATGTCGAGTTTAGATGTCTACCTTTGCGCTTTGTCATGGACATTTTTGTTGTAGGCTTTGATGGTGTCATTGGCGGTAATGTCAGCGTTTTGGTAATTGTTGATTGTTCCTGCACCTCGATTGGTGGGTTTATGATGCTGTTGACAGTGAATGTGAGATTGGGGTTGATAGTTACTGCCATGATCTTTGGTGAGCCAATAATCGAGTACATCATTTCTAGTATTTGGTTTTCTTCAAAGTAGCCATGCCTGATCACCATCTCTTCACATGTGATGTTCAATAACTCTGTCATAGCCTCGTCAAAGAAGACTGCATTTGCTGTTGAGGTATCGTCTATGATGACTGCGTTAACACAATACCTGTTTTTTGCAGATGTAATTGGTAAATAACAAACTATTATAAAAAGGCAGGTGTAGTTTAGTTTTTTCTTACATGAATTTAGGATGTTCTATATCCTCATCATTTTCGCATTCGAATTTCACGCGCGGAACTCTTTGCAGGTGCATCTTCTTGCTGCACTTTGGACAAACAACATAATACCAACGGCGGTTGTTGTGCAGTTCTTTTATCATAGCCAGGAAGTTGTATCGGTTTTGCTGTGTGTTTGATGTAATACTTTTATTCAGCAAATCAGCTATGGTCATCACGCTGTTTTTTGCCTGCGCAAGCCTTTTAAGCCTGAAATGTTAATACGCAGCATAAGTAAATTCGCATTTTATTGTTGTAAAAACTAACTATTTTATTTTACTTGGATGTGTATGTGAGAGTGTCTGGTGTAGTTGGATTTACAATCGCTGTTGTTGCAGAGGTCGTTTCTAGTTGAAATGCCTCTGTTATTGCAAAGAATGCGTTTAGAATATGTTAGTAAATTGGCGTATGAATGTCAAAGATGTAAAATGGTTTATAGATGGATGTTACCTTTGTACATTGTTACTGCGGTTGATGTTATTGCCAGAATGTCTCCCTCTTTGACATCATGTGGAAGTATTGATGATTGATCAGGCCAAAAAGTTATTTCCAAAAGGTTTTCTCTACATATAAGTGTTCATGAAATTAGAAGGTTGGTTCAGGAAACAACCTAAAAAAAATCACGTGATCAGGTCAAATTGCTATGCTTAAAATGTCAAAGCGGTTGCTATAGGCAACTCTTTTGATAACATAATTTTAGTTTGCTTTTTTTGATAGCACAAACTTCTATAGGCAACTATTTTGATAACACAAATTGCTATGTTTAAAATGTCAAAGCAGTTGCTATAGACCAACTCCCATAAAGTATTTGGCAAATGTGGTGATTATAAAGTAAAGATTACCGAATGTCTTGAATTGTAACTTTTTTAAGTCTTTTGCCTGTTCCTGTAGTGGTTTGCTTGATGTTTTCAATTCGACCAATGTAATCTATCATAGTAAAATGTATAGAATGTTAGCAGGAATCATAGTAAATATATGTTTAATCATGTACCTGTAAGCATTCTTGGAGGCTTTGTCCTCGATTCCAAATCAGTGTAGCTCACGAAGTTGTAGTAATGATCTGGAATGTTATCGTTGGTAGTTGGCATGAATTTTGCCTTTCTACCAATTCTTAGGCAGGCTCTATGTGGAACAGCTGGGTTATGGGTTTTTTGAGGTAGTGCGATGTACCTGTCCACTATATAACATGAGTTGATAACGATTATACTGTCAAAGCGAGATTCTTCACTCATGTCTGCTGTAACATGTATTGCATCTCCCTACAGGGAAAAAAGAATGTTATTTTTGTGTGAACAGGCATATAATATGTCACACCTCAACCTTGACGGCGGAAACGTCGAGGTGTGAGGGTTAAGATTGTTCACAGCCACATAACGCTATGTTAAAATGTAAAATGCCATTTATCAATTGTTTCAAGCACCACATACATCAATGTCTCAAAATATCTCAAACGAAAACAAGAATCCAATTGTCTTTATTAAGTCTAGGCCCATGTTCTAGGTTTAAGCATTCCTTCGATCATTGCTAAGCTTGCACATTACCTGAAACATATTGAAAATAAAGTCAACTAACTAGTTGGTGAATTCTCATGGTTTTAAGTACAATAAGTATACAAAATGTGGCAATTCTAGTCAATGGTCACAAGATACAAGTATATAGAACATGCATAGTTACAATCAAGCCTTGACTGAATAATATGAATAAGCATGATTAGCTAAGTGTATTTGGTTCCCTAGTGCACAAGCATACGGCTCCTAGGAGTCGGCAATACATCGACTTTAGCACCAAATAGGCTTGTCAGGCCCAAAGATCTAAGACTTCGCTAGGCTAGCAATAGTTAATGATTGCACACGTATGTCACATCTCATATAATACTTAACATATCCAAACAACCACGACTATGTAAAGAATTGCACGTGTGTAATAAGTATCAAAGCGTGTATGTGTAAGTTTGTATAAGCAACATGTTTCACCCAGAAAGATGTGAAATAATCGTAAAGCGGGGCATAAGAACTCACGTGTTTAATAAAGGAGACTTGTAGATGTAATAAGAATAACCACAATTAAGATTTCCAACACAACGTCACAACGCACCTAAACGAAATAAAGTAGCGCGTTATAATTTGTTTGATGATTAATTGTAGGTCTAATAGGATTTAATAATTAGTCGTATTTATTACATGTTAATAACGTGATCGGTTAAATGGAACGTGTTGGGTTCAGTGGTATCTTCGTTAGATTTATTTATCAAAACAGTTTTGATAATTATTAATTAGATTAATAATATGTAACGCAGCGGAGTAATAATAAAATACCAGAATGAACCCGACAGGATCTGGGTTACAAACAATGCAAATACAGAATATAACTATCCTACTGATGAGATATAATATACCTTTGTGGTTAATAATTAACCGTTTGAGACACCGAGGGACAACGAATGAACGCTAGAATCAACGAACACTAAATTGGAACACAGTGGTTGCGGCTCTAAGAGGCGTGATCCACGGTTGCAATCAAATATATCGGTTGTTTGTAAGTTGAAAGAAAAATCAAAGTTTGCACAGTTCTTCTTTGTGAAGATCAAGAAAAACTATCAAGTTCCTATGGATTCATCATTCGGATATGCAATGACCAGCAGAATATTTTCTCACTCTTGGATTCCCTCTTTCAATGAATGTCTATCCTTCCATTTTTAAAGAAGACTTAAAGGTCCATGATGTGGTTCCTAGTGTAAGTACAGATGGGAAAAGCATGAATCAGAATTTTATGCTTATAATAATTGGAAAGTTGAGCTAGTGGAGGAAAAGTTGAGAGATTTATGGCTTTTGTCCAAGAGCATCGTTTTATAGCAATAATTGAGCAAGGTTTTTTTTTCTTTATTTTATTTATTAAATAAACATTAATACTAAATAATTTATAACAATTATAAATTATAAAAACCGATATAGTTCGTAAGTGCCAGTTAATCAAATTAAGTGGACTTAATATTAGTTGCCCAAGGTGTAACTCTTACGGGTCATAGCTCGGTTGGCAACGTGACGTAACCGAACCCGTACATAATCCAACAAGCTCCCACTTGGACGGCATTCGGTTAAATTCCACGTAGACAGTCAGCGGCGCTCTAGCTGCACATGGCTGTCCCCAACAAGGTATGACACTTTAAAGTCATTAACCAAACATCTTCTTCTAGTATCATTTTACTATAACAAGACAATAAACTTATGGTAATCATAGTCATTTATCCTTTCTGTAAAAGACATCAATTGAGTCATTGAGATTAATTCTCATATGGAGTTCAATCATTATTGTTCTCGATCCAGATTCAAAATGGTCCAATCAAACACACAGTCAGTTTGGGTGAGGCCTCACACTTCACCAGTTTGAATCAACGAGGGCGCCACGATGTCTAACTGCTACATATATTGTAAGAGTACAGAATCCCTTATTGACTACATACAACTCCCACTAAACTTCAGAATTATTCCCAACCAAAGCCTTTATGACTGGCAGTTACGCGACAGCGGTTGACAGTGATCAAAGAATAACCCTCGGTAAACGGAAGTTCTAGTATGCATCTCAGGTCATAGGATACTAAATGAGTATACCAATATCAAAGCATCTTATAATGAAGATGGTTTGTGGCGAGTTACATCCAACGTCATTCATAATGAGGTCTGTGAATTTAGAAGTCAACTCCTTGAGTCTAAATTCAGAATAGTCTTAATTCAGAATTGTTCCCACAAGTCTGATCGACTATGGATAATTTAGAATACAAAATCCATGGATTAAACGTATTAAAATCGAACACAGTTATAGGATTCATAATTGTATCTATATCAGTAGATCAAAATGAATTCAAAAGTATAACTGTTTAAAAGTTCGTACATCCAAATACTAAATCAAAACATATCACTAGCTAATCTAAGCCCGATCGCATTTCTATGCAGATCATGCTTGTTCTGAGTCATGGGCTTAGTAAACGGGTCTGCTAGGTTTTGATCTGTGTCGATTTTTCTTATCATGATGTCTCCCTGTTTCACTATGTCCCGTATATAATGAAACTTCCTCTGAATGTGCTTGGCCCTGTGATGAGATCTGGGCTCTTTGGCTTGAGCAATAGCACTTGTGTTATCACAAAATATCTCGATTGGTTGCTGAATACTTGGAACCACATCGAGATCGGCTATGAACTTCTTCATCCAAGCAGCTTCCTTTGCAGCATCAGATGCTGCAATGTATTCAGATTCAGTAGTAGAATCTGCCACCACACTTTGCTTGGAACTTTTCCAAGAGATGGCTCCACCATTGAGTGTGAATACAAAACCAGATTGTGAGCGAGAGTCATCTCGGTCAGTTTGAAAACTAGCATCAGTGTAACATCTTACAGTGAGCTGTTCTTCAACTCCTCCATATATTAAAAACATGTCTTTAGTCCTTCTCAAGTACTTCAGAATGTTCTTAACTGCAGTCCAATGGGCAAAACCAGGGTTTTGCTGATAACGGCTAGTAATGCTCAAAGCGTACGAGACGTCAGGTCTAGTGCACAGCATAGCATACATGATGGAACCAATCGCTGAAGCATATGGAACATTTTCCATTCGCTTAATATCAATGTCCGTTGAAGGAGATTGCGATTTGTTCAACACGGTACCTTTAGTCATTGGAACACCTCCTTTCTTGGAGTTTTCCATCTTAAAGTGTGTCATCATTTTGTCTATGTATGTGCTTTGACTAAGCCCTAGAAGCCGCTTAGATCTATCCCTATAGATCTTTATTCCTAGAATGTAAGCAGCTTCTCCAAGATCTTTCATTGCGAAACAAGCTCCCAACCATTTTTTAACTTCGTTAAGCATTGAGATATTGTTTCCAATGATCAGTATATCATCCACATACAATATGAGGAACGATATAGTGCTCCCACTAGCCTTTCTGTAAACACAAGGCTCATCTTCACTTTTGACAAAACCGAATTCGACGATTCTCTGATCAAAATGAAGATTCCAGCTACGGGATGCCTGTTTAAGTCCATAAATGGACTTATTCAGTTTGCACACCTTATTTGGATATTGTGGATCGACAAAACCATCGGGCTGAACCATATAGACATCTTCAGAGAGATGTCCATTTAGAAAAGCAGTTTTGACATCCATTTGCCATATCTCGTAATCATAGTACGCGGCTATGGCAAGCAATATCCTAATCGATTTGATCATAGCAACGGGTGAGAAAGTTTCATCATAGTCAACACCTTGAGTTTGAGTGAAACCTTTTGCAACTAGCCGTGCTTTATAGGTGTGTACATTTCCATGCATGTCGGTTTTTCTCTTGAAAAGCCACTTGCTCCCTACAGCCCGTGAACCGGGAGGTAGCTCAACCAAGTCCCAGACTTGATTGTCTCGCATGGATTGCATCTCGGCGTTCATGGCATCTAGCCATTTCACAGATTCCGGATCTGAGATAGCAGATTTGTAGTTAGTGGGTTCATCACCAGAATCAGCTACTACCAGAACCTCAGGACCCTCTAGATTCAAAAGATATCTGTCAGGTTCTTTGCGAGTTCTGCTACTTCTGCGAACGCTTGTGTTTATATCTGAATCAGTAACAATTTCTTGTTGTTCAGACGCACCGACTACTTCAGCGTTTGTTTGTGGTTCTCGAATTTCTTCAAGATCCACAATATTACTTCCAGTTCCTCGATCAAGAAACTCTTTCTTGAGGAAATGTGCCTTCCTTTTGATGGAAATCATATTTGCATCAGGATGGTAAAAGTAATACCCGCTTCTATTATAGTATCCAACGAAAATAGCTTTTTCGCCTCGAGGATCTAGCTTGTCATTAGACTCGCTAGTGACATAAGCATCACATCCCCATACTCTAAGGTAAGACAAACTGGGTTTAGACCCATGCCATATCTCATATGGAGTTTTATCTACCTTCTTTGTCGGTGCCAGATTGACAAGGCGGGCGGCGGTCATAAGAGCATAACTCCAAAAGGAGTGAGGTAAGTTAGTTCTACACATCATCGATCGAACCATATTAAGTAGGGTTCGATTTCTCCTCTCACTCACGCCATTAAGTTGGGGTGTGCCGGGTGGAGTGAACTGTGAAACAATTCCACATTCCTTTAGATGATCAATGAACTCTTGGCTTAGGTATTCTCCACCTTGATCTGATCGAAGTACTTTGATAGTCTTATCAAGTTGGTTTTCTACTTCGTTCTGAAACTCTTTGAACTTTTCAAAGGTTTCATGTCTATGCTTCATAAGGTAGACATAGGCGTATCGACTATAATCGTCAATAAATGTAACAAAGTATCTTTCGTGATTTCTAGACATAGTTCTGAAAGGACCACATACATCAGAGTGTATAAGTGCTAACAGATCCTTGGCCCGTTCACCAACATGGGTGAAAGGATCCTTTGTGAGTTTGCCAGCTAAGCAAGATTCACATTCATCAAAAGATTCATGTCCTGTGGATTCAAGAATCCCTTCGGACTGAAGCCTTTTCACACGGGCCTTGCTTATGTGGCCAAGTCTACAATGCCATAGAAACGTATCGTTAATTCCAGATTTGATACGTTTAGAAAGATTATATACATTATTGTTTGTTTGAATATCAATCTCATAAATACCACTTCGAGGTTTAGCCTCAAAATAAAAGATATCATTCAAGTAGGCAGAAATAACAGCATCATTAAAAACATACTTGAATCCTTGTTCAAACAATAAAGAAACTGAAATAATGTTTCTGGTTAAACCAGGAGCAAATAAACAATTATTTAAAGTAATTACAAGACCAGATGGACAAGAAAGATGATATGTTCCAGTTGCTAGAACCGGTACTCTTTTCCCATCACCAACGATGAGCTCCATGTCGCCTTGTTTCAGTTTCTTCCACTTTTCAGGCTCCTGCAAGACATTAATGATGTGGTAACCACATCCAGTATCAAATACCCATGTGTTGCTGGAAACAGTGAAAAGTTCAATAACATAAATCAGAATACCTGAAGAAGAGCCTTCACCATTGGCCTTCTTCACCTTCAGCTTGGCTAGATAGTCAGGACAGTTACGTCTCCAGTGTCCCATCTTATTGCATTCAAAACAGTGTCGCTCCTCAGGAGGGGGCGCTGCTTTGTTTTTAGCCAGCTGTTTGTTGTTGGTGGCAGGCTTGGCAACAACAACTTTACCTTTACCCTTATTGTTATAAGTTTTCTTCTTGGGGTTTGGTTTCCTAACACCAGTAGATCGGACCATCAACATTTGACTGGCTTTACCTGGTATGTTTTGCTCAGCAGTTTTGAGCATACCGTGTAGTTCAGCTACACTCTTAACCCATGCATTCATATTAAAGTTCATTATGAACTGGTCGTAAGAACTAGGCAAGGAGTTCAAAATGAAGTCTACTGCCATTTCATCTTGCATAGGATAACCAAGTTTGGCCATTTGGTCGATGTACCCTTTCATTTTAAGCACATGGGCACTAACAGGCGAGCCTACTTGCATTTTGCAGGATATAAGCTGCTTCATGGTATCATAGCGCTCTTGTCGGGCCTATTTCTGAAACATGCCCTTAAGTTGCTCAATCATGTCAAATGCAGCCATGTCCTCCATGTTCTTCTGGAGATCAGGAGACATGGTGGCTAGCATAAGGCAGGCTACCTCATCGGCATCCTCCTTAAATTTTTCCCAAGTTCTACGGGCTGCGGCCGTATTGTTTTCAGGCTCGTTGGGAACAGCGCTATCTATAACATAGAGCTTTTTCGCCATCTTGAGAACCAATCTCAGATTGCGGTGCCATGCGAGAAAGTTGGTGTTATCAAGTTTCTCTTTCTCAAGAATAGACTTGAGAATGAAGGAGTAGTTGGTTTCTGAAGACATCTATAAGCAAAATAAATTAATTAGTATTTTCGATGTATTGTTTCCTTATTTTAATTAATGACCCATTTACAGTAATTTTAAATAAGGAATGAGAATCTGGCTTGGTCAGTCACTAAAGGCAGCTGGGGCACGCAACATTAGTAAGTGATTAGGCAGACTGACAATATTTATCAATTGTGAAAATTGCACAACTCTCGTGTATGAGGCCGCAACGACAACATTTATCAATGCATTGATACGTTTAGCCTCATCTATGCCCACTTTTCTCTCTAGACAGCTGTGGCACGTAACAAGAGAGAAAAGTAATAGTCATCCTAAAACAGTTACTTGTGAAAGGGCCGGATGTGTCAACAAAACCCTTGCATCTTGGAAGAATAAACTACACATCAAGTGCGGTGCTGTGGCTCCAAACACTGATGTTTCGCTTAATGTTCCAAGTGTTCCTTATTTTAGGGTGGCATAGACTATTGATTTTTATCTATGGGATCCAATTTTAGTGTTTACCGAATAGGGTCAAACACAACGTATAATTAAGTTATACGTGTGTCGTAAAAGTTAGTTTTACAATATATATAGTTCGTGATAATAAATGACGAACCCTTTCAGCTCTCGGGACACCAGATTTTAATACCCTATTAAAACTAGGTTCATCGCGAGATAGACAACCGATTTTTAAGTTGATAATTTTTAAATTATTAAGATTTAAGTTTTAAAATTTAAACTAATTTTAAATTTGAAAACTTATCTAGTTATCCTTTTAAATGGATAATTAATTTTAATTTAAAAATTATCAAGTTTTTAAGTTTTGAAATTCAAACTAATTTTGAATTTGAAAACTTATCCGATTATCCCATTTAAAACAAATAATTTGTTTTAATAATTAAACAAGTTGTAAAAATAAGTTAAAACTTGTTATTTATTTTGATTGTAAAAAAAAAAATTTTTTAATTAATTAGTTTGATATTTAGGTTGGGTAATATAAAATAAAACAACCATAATAGCAAAGTGATATGTAAATCTAATGGCTAGGATTGTTTGATCTCGCTAGAGCCAAATAGTGAGATCAAGCTAGGTCACGGGTGAAAACACAAAGCAACCACAAGGATGGACCTAAGTACATCTAGTTGTCTTGATGTGCTACCACTGACTCCTTGATTTGTCTTGTCTCCAGTTATGACTTCGGGTCTTCAAATATTACAATATTTACAAAAGAAATACAAAATAAAAGAAAACTCTAATCTATTACAACTTTGAGCCATCAAATGGGCCAAAAACCATAAAACCAAAAATTTTAACAATAACAAATCACATCACAACCATTCAACCACAGGGTCTAGCCAGATTTACATATTAAAATACAATCAAAATAATACGGGCAATCGTTTGGTTAATAAATATTTAACCAAAATAAACAAGTTGCCTAAAATAATATAAATCAGAAACTTCAAATAATTTTAAAGTTTGTGATCTATAACCAGTTAATAAACCGGATCTGATTTGCATGTTGTAAGCCTGGCTCTGATACCACTGTTGGGTTCAGTGGTATCTTCGTTAGATTTATTTATCAAAATAGTTTTGATAATTATTAATTAGATTAATAATATGTAACGCAGCGGAGTAATAATAAAATACCAGAATGAACCCGACAGGATCTGGGTTACAAACAATGCAAATACAGAATATAACTATCCTACTGATGAGATATAATATACCTTTGTGGTTAATAATTAACCGTTTGAGACACCGAGGGACAACGAATGAACGCTAGAATCAACGATCACTAAATTGGAACACAGTGGTTGCGGCTCTAAGAGGCGTGATCCACGGTTGCAATCAAATATATCGGTTGTTTGTAAGTTGAAAGAAAAATCAAAGCTTGCACAGTTCTTCTTTGTGAAGATCAAGAAAAACTATCAAGTTCCTATGGATTCATCATTCGGATATGCAATGACCAGCAGAATATTTTCTCACTCTTGGATTCCCTCTTTCAATGAATGTCTGTCCTTCCATTTTTAAAGAAGACTTAAAGGTCCATGATGTGGTTCCTAGTGTAAGTACAGACGGGAAAAGCATGAATCAGAATTTTATGCTTATAATAATTGGAAAGTTGAGCTAGTGGAGGAAAAGTTGAGAGATTTATGGCTTTTGTCCAAGAGCATCGTTTTATAGCAATAATTGAGCAAGGTTTTTTTTTTCTTTATTTTATTTATTAAATAAACATTAATACTAAATAATTTATAACAATTATAAATTATAAAAACCGATATAGTTCGTAAGTGCCAGTTAATCAAATTAAGTGGACTTAATATTAGTTGCCCAAGGTGTAACTCTTACGGGTCATAGCTCGGTTGGCAACGTGACGTAACCGAACCCGTACATAATCCAACAAAACGAATGGATTTTTGTATGCGAAATAATTAATTGATGGGGCGTATGAGAAAGAAATAAAGAAAAAAACCTAATCTAATTGTACGTTAAACCGATTTATAAAGATTGTATTACGATAAGTGACTTCAACTATTAAAAATGAACTATATGTAAATATATATATATATATATATATATATATATATATATAGGTATAAGCAACTAAACAATTTAATTGTTTTTAAAAAAATATATATATAAATATATATATACTAAACAATTATAATATCATATTAAGTGATTTAGTAATTAAAAGAACTATATATAATATATATATATAGGTGTAAGTAACTAAACAATTTAATTGTTTGAACATAGATATAAATATATATATATTAAACAATTATAATATCATATTAAGTGATTTAGTTATTAAACGAACTATATATAAAAATATATATATATAGGTATAAGTAATTAAACAATTTAATTATTTAAAAATATATATACATATACAAGTATTATATTTACACATTTCTTTTGTATTTTTAAAACTAAAATAATGTATTTATAAATACAAAATTATTTTATAAAAATTAAATTAGTCCCAAATTAATTAAACAAAAGTAAAAAAAAAATCTGCATTTTATAAAATCAATTTTAGAAATTTTCAGAATTTAAAAAGGTTAATTAAATAAAAAGAAATGAATAAAAGAAAAAAAATCACAAAAGAAAAAGAAAAAAAGGAAAAGGGGGATGCCCGGGGTCGAACCCGGGGCTCCCCTGAAACCTGGAGCGCAGGAACCAGTGAACCAGGGCCAAGGCCTTGGTTTCACTTGGTTTGTTTTAATTTTAAGCTCTGTCTCCCAGGTTTCTCCCAATTCGAATAAACCCTAGGTTCAACAGGATCAAAATTGACCCTCGATTCGGTGTTAATCACCTAAATCGTCATAGGGCTTTTGATCCTTGATAAAAAATGAGTAGAAAACATGTTTCAATTACCTGTTCTGATGAGATAAAAGGTGATTTCGAATTCGGTTTAGGTTTCGGGTGTTCTTGGTTTGGGGTTTTATGATCGAATGGTTTTCTTGTGAAATTGGAGGTTCAGGGAGTTTAGGAACTCCACAATGAACCGAAAGACCACAATATATAGCTTTGATTTCATGGATTCGAGCTTAACTCGTTTGATTTTGAAACCGCGTTCGGGTTTACCACATTAGGAGATTCCATCTGTTAGTTTTGCGTAATTAAATGGATTGATTGATTGATTCGTCCGCGTATTAAGTTTAGAATGATTTAATTTGATTGAATTTGTGTATCTGGACGAGATTTGATTCAAGGTTCATCTCGGTTTCGATTTGGAAAGGGGAACGAGCGCGAAACTGAAATTAAACCATGGCTCGGGTTCGAATTGTGAGGCCGAGGGGTTTGGGGGTTTAATTTGGGGTAAATTTGGTTTAAAAATGGGGTTTTGAACTCACCGGAGCTTGGCGGAGCTCGCCGGAGAGCTCGCCGGGAAAGCGGGGTAAAAAGGGGGGTGGGTTTGGGAAGTTTACACAAATGGTCCCTGGTCTTTCAAGTTGTGTTATTTTATGAATTAATCTTCACTCAAAGTTTTTAAAATGACAAAATAGCCCCCTGTATTTTAATTCTTGTTATTGTTATTATTATTATTATTATTATTATTATTATTATTGTTGTTGTTGTTGTTGTTGTTGTTGTTATTATTATTATTACTTTCATTATTATTATTATTATTACTATTATTATTATTATTATTATTATTATCTATTATTTTTATTGCTAGTATTATTATATATAAAAAAAATTACTAAGGATGTTATAAAATTGCATAAATAAAATAAGCAAAAATACAGGATGTTACAGTCTCCCCAACTTAAAAGAATTTCGTCCCGAAATTAAAATAAAAAAAACGGTTACAAGAATAAGTAAGGGTACGTCTTCTTCATATGTTCTTCACGCTCCCAAGTGAATTCCGCTCCTCGTTTGTTCTCCCATAGAACCTTTACAATTGGAGTCGTGGAAGTCCTAGTCTTCTTCATAATGCGATCCATGATTTCGACAGGTTTCTCAACGAAGTGTAGTGACTCGTCGATCTGAATGTCTTCCAATGGCACATGCAAATTATCGTCGGCCAGACACTTCCTCAGATTCGAGACGTGGAAGACCGGGTGAATTCCGCTAAGGTCGGAGGGTAGTTCTAGTTTGTAGGCCACTTTCCCGATTCTTTTCAGAACCTTGAAAGGTCCTACAAACCTCGGAGCTAATTTTCCTTTCCTTCCAAAGCGAACCACACCCTTCCACGGTGAGACCTTGAGAAGGACCATCTCCCCAACTTGGAATTCCAATGGCTTGCGACGTTTATCAGCGTAGCTCTTCTGTCGACTCCTGGCCACTTCCAGGTTCTTGCGGATGATAGCGACTTTGTCGGTCGTCTCTTGTATGAGCTCGGGACCGGTGATAAGATTCTCGCCAATGTCGGTCCAGCAGATTGGTGAACGACACTTACGACCGTAAAGTGCTTCGAACGGTGCCATTTGGATGCTTGAGTGGTAACTGTTGTTGTAGGAGAATTCTGCGAGCGGTAGGTGCGTATCCCAGTCGCCACCAAAGTCAAGGACACACAGACGTAACAGGTCTTCCAGAGTTTGGATTGTCCGCTCGGTTTGGCCATCGGTTTGGGGATGGTAAGCCGTGCTTAAAACCAATTGTGTGCCCAGAAGTTCTTGCATAGTAGACCAGAAGTGAGAAGTGAATCGAGCGTCTCGGTCGGATATAATGTGAAGAGGCACACCATGACGGCTTACGATCTCGTCAATGTAAATCCGGGCTAACCTTGATGTCTTATACGTGTCGCGTATGGGTATGAAATGTGCCGACTTGGTCAATCGGTCGACGATTACCCATATGCTATCGTGCGCGTGAGATGTCCGGGGTAACTTGGTTATGAAGTCCATGGATATATGTTCCCACTTCCACATGGGAATTTCGGGTTGTTCAAGTAATCCACTTGGACGTTGATGCTCCGCTTTAACCTTCGTGCACGTAAGGAACTTAGCAACATAGGTTGCTATGTCTCGTTTCATTCCGGGCCACCAATATTGACTCCGTAAGTCCATGTACATCTTATCGGAGCCCGGGTGGATAGAATAACGAGTCCGATGTGCTTCGTTCATGATAGAAGCCCGAAGGTTATTGCGTTTGGGAATCCAGATTCGGTTTGCGAAATACATTAACCCATTGGCTCTTGTTTCCAATTGGGCTAAGAGATTTGGCTCGAGTTCTTCTTTCATACCCCCTTCGGTTTGCACCGCTTGCTGTGCTTCTCGAATACTAGCCTCGATGTCACAATCGATCTTTAAGTTCTGCAATAACACCGTAGCATTGTTGACATCGAGTCGAACTTCAGTGTCAAACTCTCCCAATGTATCGAACCATTGGCGTCGGTCACGAATCTCTTGAACGGAAACCATCTTTTGATGCGTCTTTCGACTCAATGCATCGGCTACGACATTTGCCTTGCCGGGATGGTAGCGGATATCACAATCGTAGTCGCTAATTAGTTCCACCCAACGACGTTGCCTCATATTGAGGTCCTTCTGATTGAAAACGTGTTGGAGGCTCTTGTGGTCCGTGTAGACTATACATTGTGTGCCGTATAGATAGTGTCTCCAGATTTTCAAAGCAAAGACCACCGCTCCGAGCTCGAGATCGTGCGTCGTATAATTTACCTCGTGAACCTTCAATTGTCTCGAGGCATATGCGATGACCTTTCCCCGTTGCATGAGAACACAACCAAGGCCTTGTGTCGACGCGTCGCAGTATACCGTGAAGTCGTCATTCCCATCCGGTAGCGTCAGAATAGGAGCATTGCACAACTTGTGCTTCAATGTCTCAAACGCCTCTTCTTGCTCGGCTTTCCACTCGAAAGGCTTGTTCTTCTGAGTCAAGGACGTGAGTGGCTTTGCGATTTTTGAGAAGTTGGCAATAAATCGCCGGTAATACCCGGCTAGACCAAGAAACGATCGAACTTCCATCGGAGTTGTGGGAGCACTCCAATTCTTTACGGCTTCAACCTTCGCAGGGTCGACGTGAATTCCTTGACTATTCACAACGTGCCCTAAGAACTGTACTTCTTCAAGCCAAAACTCACATTTCGAGAATTTCGCGTACATTTGTTCCTTCTTCAACAGTTCGAGGATTTGACGGAGATGAAGTTCATGATCGGGGCGAGACTTGGAATAAATAAGAATGTCGTCAATGAAAACGATGACGAACTTGTCTAGGTATGGCTTGCACACCCGATTCATAAGATCCATGAAGACCGCTGGAGCATTGGTTAAGCCGAAAGGCATAACCATGAACTCGTAATGCCCATACCAGGTGCGGAATGCAGTCTTTGGGATATCGTCGTCGTGGACTCGCAGTTGATGATAACCCGAACGCAAGTCGATTTTTGAAAAGATTGCAGCTCCTTGAAGTTGGTCGAAAAGATCGTCGATACGAGGAAGAGGATACCGGTTCTTGATAGTCAACTTGTTGAGCTCCCGGTAATCGATACACATGCGGAAAGACCCATATTTCTTCTTCACAAATAAGACAGGTGCACCCCAAGGAGAAGAACTAGGGCGGATAAACCCCTTCTCGGATAATTCCTGGAGTTGGCTAGAGAGTTCTTGCATTTCCGATGGTGCGAGTCGGTAAGGTGATTTAGCCGCGGGGCTTGCTCCCGGAATCAAGTCGATTTTAAATTCTACTTCGCGTACGGGAGATAACCCGCTAAGATTATCGGGAAAGACCTCAGGGAATTCTCGTACAACTGGAACATCTTTGAGTTCCTTCTCCTTGGCTTTGGTGTTGACTACATAGGCCAAGAATGCCGGATAACTCTTACTTAGGCATTTCTGAGCCTTGGTACATGACATAAGCTTGAGGCCTTTGGAGGACCGTTCACCGAACACCTTCAACGTACCCCCGGAGGGTAAGGGCATGCGAATGCACTTCTCGAAGCAAATGATCTCGGCATGGTTCTTAGATAACCAATCCATGCCAATAATGACGTCGAAACTCCCGAGCTTCATAGGAATAAGGTCGATAAGAAACTTATGGTCGTCGAGACACATTAGACAATCGCGGATAACCACGTCGACGGTGATGGGTTCTCCATCAGCAACTTCGACGGTGAGAGGTCTCTCTAGATTTGAGCGAGGTTTAGAAAGTGTCGGCTCGAACTCTAAGGAAACGAAACTTCTATCGGCGCCCGAATCAAATAATACGTATGCATAGGTGTCATTAATAAGAAACATACCTGTATAGGTTTTAAAGGCACTTAAGGACACAAGTAAGGAATTTTAAGAGAAATTCTATGAAGATAGGGTTGCAATTTTTTTTTTTACGTACCGTTCACCACCTCGTTGTTCGCCTGAGCTTGGTTCGCGTTGATGTTGAAAGCATGTCCACGAGCTTGTGGAACATTGCCCACAAGACGAGGGCATTGGGGTCGGTAGTGACCTGGTTCTCCACAGTTGTAGCAGACCCGATTTGGTTCTGTCACTGCGTTTCCCAATGCTCGGTGACACGTTGCCACAAGATGCCCGTACTTGCCACATAGTGTGCAGATGCGACACGGAAGGTTTCCCGGATGATGGTACCTACACGTGTTGCACATAGGTAGAGGGCCTTCATAAGCCCTTGCCACGGGCACTTGTGCGGCCGGTGTAGCCCCGGTAGTACACTGTCTTTGGGGCGGTTTAGGAGCAGCCACGGCGTAGTTCCGTGCCGGTACAAACTTCCGTTTCTTGCTATCAGGCTTGACCTCCTTGACCTCCTCGGGGGTCGTCTTCTCAGTCTTCTTGGCACCCTTTGCAGACATAGTGCCTGCTCGGATGTGGTTCTCCGTCAGCTGTGCAGTGATAGTGATGGCTTCTTCCAGAGTTGCGGGTCGGCTACCCACAACAGCATCCTGAATTTGAGGCGGCACACCCTTAATAAATTTTTCCACGTTTCGGGAAACAGTATCCACAATGTGTGGCAGCAGTATACTCAGTTCATGATGACGGGTAGAATAAGCCAGATGGTTCCTGCCATCCTGTTTTAAATTCCAGAATTCCTCCTCCAGTTTCTGGATTTCACTCCTCGGGCAAAACTTGGCTATGGCTATGTTTTTGAATTCCTCCTAAGTTAAAGCCAAGATTGCATCAGGGCCTCGGTTCCTCTTTTCACTGTTCCACCATGTTAAGGCCTGTTGCTGTAGCATACTGGTGCCATACCTTACTTTGAGTGCTTCGGGGCACTCACAGTTGACAAAGGTGTTCTCCATCCCTTCAAACCACTCTAAGAGACCGGTGGCACCTTCCTTGCCACTATAACTGGGAGGCTTGCATGAACTAAAATGCTTGAAGGTGCAAGACTGGTTGTTACGCCGTTGGTTTGCACTATTTTCCCCTTGACCGTTGCTATTGTTCGTGACGTTTGCGATCATCGTGCTGCTGAGTTCAGCCACCATGGTCGGGATGACCGCAGCCATTTGCCGGGCAATCATGGCAGCAAGCTTACGGCGGATCTTCCTCGGTTTCCGTGGTAACGAGACATGCTGGAAAAATACAAATTGGGTTAGGATCGGTTAAAAGGATAATAAGGATGGGTAATTAAGGTAAGAATCATGAATTATACGGAATGATTCCATTTGGTGACGCATCACCATTTGGAAACGTTGACACGTCAAGATGAATTGACCCATTCGCCTCAGAAACTTGTGTACATTGGTCATAGTTTATCACTCATCCCGGAAATCCCCAGGTAAGCATGACTGGTCCCGTAGGATTTATGCGAAATGCTTACCTTAGCCCGAGGGCCTTTTGCCAGAAAATCCAGAATACAGGTGTCTATGTACCACACTAGTTCTTTGGTTTATGAAATCAAAAATCTTGATGGGAGATACAAGATTAGACATAAAGTCTAAAGAATTCCTATCAATAGATTCTACTCGGAGACGAGAATAAGTTTAAGAAATAGTAACTGTCGGGGAGAATCAACGTTTAAGATAAGTCTAGGGGAGACGGGTAACAATATGTAATCATGTAGAAAGGCACCTATGCTAAGGCATCACATTGCACATAATAAGGCATAGCGTTAGGCAGCATGCAAACAATAAGTATGTATTCATAAGAATACTATTCTATAAGGATCATGCATAAACTATAGCCTAGGTCACCATTTCTAATAACCTAAATCCCTATAGTTATGGGCTCTGATACCAATCTGTCACACCCCAACCTTGACGGCGGAAACGTCGAGGTGTGAGGGTTAAGATTGTTCACAGCCACATAACGCTATGTTAAAATGTAAAATGCCATTTATCAATTGTTTCAAACACCACATACATCAATGTCTCAAAATATCTCAAACGAAAACAAGAATCCAATTGTCTTTATTAAGCCTAGGCCCATGTTCTAGGTTTAAGCATTCCTTCGATCATTGCTAAGCTTGCACATTACCTGAAACATATTGAAAATAAAGTCAACTAACTAGTTGGTGAATTCTCATGGTTTTAAGTACAATAAGTATACAAAATGTGGCAATTCTAGTCAATGGTCACAAGATAGCAAGTATATAGAACATGCATAGTTACAATCAAGCCTCGACTGAATAATATGAATAAGCATGATTAGCTAAGTGTATTTGGTTCCCTAGTGCACAAGCATACGGCTCCTAGGAGTCGGCAATACATCGACTTTAGCACCAAATAGGCTTGTCAGGCCCAAAGATCTAAGACTTCGCTAGGCTAGCAATAGTTAATGATTGCACACGTATGTCACATCTCATATAATACTTAACATATCCAAACAACCACGACTATGTAAAGAATTGCACGTGTGTAATAAGTATCAAAGCGTGTATGTGTAAGTTTGTATAAGCAACATGTTTCACCCCGAAAGATGTGAAATAATCGTAAAGCGGGACCTAAGAACTCACGTGTTTAATAAAGGAGACTTGTAGATGTAATAAGAATAACCACAATTAAGATTTCCAACACAACGTCACAACGCACCTAAACGAAATAAAGTAGCGCGTTATAATTTGTTAAATGATTAATTGTCGGTCTAATATGATTTAATAATTAGTCGTATTTATTACATGTTAATAACGTGATCGGTTAAATGGAACGAATGGATTTTTGTATGCGAAATAATTAATTGATGGGGCGTATGAGAAAGAAATAAAAAAAAAAACCTAATCTAATTGTACGTTAAACCGATTTATAAAGATTGTATTACGATAAGTGACTTCAACTATTAAAAATGAACTATATGTAAATATATATATATATATATAGGTATAAGCAACTAAACAATTTAATTGTTTTTAAAAATATATATATATATATATATATATATATATATATATATATAAATATATATATACTAAACAATTATAATATCATATTAAGTGATTTAGTTATTAAAAGAACTATATATAAATATATATATATAGGTGTAAGTAACTAAACAATTTAATTGTTTGAACACACATATATATATATATATATATATATATTAAACAATTATAATATCATATTAAGTGATTTAGTTATTAAACAAACTATATATAAAATATATATATATATATATAGGTATAAGTAATTAAACAATTTAATTATTTAAAAATATATATACATATACAAGTATTATATTTACGCATTTATTTTGTATTTTTAAAACTAAAATAATGTATTTATAAACACAAAATTATTTTATAAAAATTAAATTAGTCCCAAATTAATTAAACAAAAGTAAAAAAAAATAATAAATCTGCATTTTATAAAATCAATTTTAGAAATTTTCAGAATTTAAAAAGGTTAATTAAATAAAAAGAAATGAATAAAAGAAAAAAAAATCGCAAAAGAAAAAGAAAAGAAGGAAAAGGGGGCTGCCCGGGGTCGAACCCGGGGCTCCCCTGAAACCTGGAGCGCAGGAACCAGTGAACCAGGGCCAAGGCCTTGGTTTCACTTGGTTTGTTTTAATTTTAAGCTCTGTCTCCCAGGTTTCTCCCAATTCGAATAAACCCTAGGTTCAACAGGATCAAAATTGACCCTCGATTCGGTGTTAATCACCTAAATCGTCATAGGGCTTTTGATCCTTGATCAAAAATGAGTAGAAAACAGGTTTCAATTACCTGTTTTGATGAGATAAAAGGTGATTTCGAATTCGGTTTAGGTTTCGGGTGTTCTTGGTTTGGGGTTTTATGATCGAATGGTTTTCTTGTGAAATTGGAGGTTCAGGGAGTTTAGGAACTCCACAATGAACCGAAAGACCACAATATATAGCTTTGATTTCATGGATTCGAGCTTAACTCGTTTGATTTTGAAACCGCGTTCGGGTTTACCACATTAGAAGATTCCATCTGTTAGTTTTGCGTAATTAAATGGATTGATTGATTGATTCGTCCGCGTATTAAGTTTAGAATGATTTAATTTGATTGAATTCGTGTATCTGGACGAGATTTGATTCGAGGTTCATCTCGGTTTCGATTTGGAAAGGGGAACGAGCGGGAAACTGAAATTAAACCATGGCTCGAGTTCGAATCGTGAGGCCGAGGGGTTTGGGGGTTTAATTTGGGGTAAATTTGGTTTAAAAATGGGGTTTTGAACTCGCCGGAGCTTGGCGGAACTCGCCGGAGAGCTCGCCGGGAAAGCGGGGTAAAAAGGGGGTGGGTTTGGGAAGTTTACACAAATGGTCCCTGGTCTTTCAAGTTGTGTTATTTTATGAATTAATCTTCACTCAAAGTTTTTAAAATGACAAAATAGCCCCTGTATTTTAATTCTTGTTATTGTTATTATTATTATTATTATTATTATTATTATTATTATTATTATTATTATTATTATTATTATTATTATGATTGTTGTTGTTGTTGTTGTTGTTATTATTATTATTACTTCATTATTATTATTATTACTATTATTATTATTATTATTATTATTATTATTATTATCTATTATTTTTATTGCTAGTATTATTATATATAAAAAAATTACTAAGGATGTTATAAAATTGCATAAATAAAATAAGCAAAAATACAGGATGTTACATAATATATGTAATGGATTAGAAAACTTCCTACATGTACGTCTACAAAAAGGTAGCAAAAGTCTGTCTTTTGTTGATACGGTTTCCACTTTCTAATTACCCTTACTTCAATAGGCTTTGCTTCCTCTCCATCAATGATGTCAGAAATGCGTGCCATACTCATATATGTTGATTTTGGTACCTGTAACCTCCGTCAATAACAATGGTTAGTAACACGTTTGTGGCATATGTTGGTCAAATTAAAATTTTTATGTGAAATTTGACTACCTCCTTTTTTTACCTTTCAATGGAACAATTTTGTAGATTATACGTTCACAATCAAGGTTAGGAAATCTGAGTATACAATGTTTTTTGTTTCAAAGTAATTGTTTTCGTCGGATGGGACTATTAATACTTTAAGTGCATTAGATGCAGTTGCTCTTGACATGGCTACATATAGTTCTCCATGACCAAATACTGGTTGTGGAAGATATACTCCTATTTTATCTAAAGATTGTCCCTGGCTTTTGTTTATAGTCATAGCATAACATAGTTTAACTGGAAATTGTTTTCTTTTAAATGCAAAATGTAAATCTTTGTTCGTGTATATCAAATTTATACGCGGTATGTACACGCGATTCCCTATCATAGTGCCCGTTATGATCTCGGCCTCTATGATTCTCGGTAACAGTTGTGTGACAATTAGTCTTGTGCCATTGCAAAGGCCTATTGTTGGATTCAAGTTTCGTAGCAATATTATCGGTGCATTACATTTTAGTTCAAGACAATGAGGTGGTAAACCAGGAAAGTGTAATAGGTTGAGGTATTCAGTTGGGTATAGTATCTCAGTGTCTCCGCGATCTGATGCGTGCGGGATAATAGTGTCTATGCTAGTGTATAACTTTGTTGTTCCTGCACACATGTTAAGTATTATGAGGTTAATCTCCTCGGCTGTTTCATTTTTTGGACAAACTATTGCTCTTTTAGAAAATGCAATTGCAGATGGGCATTGTATGGTGTGTGCATCATAGATAAATTCTATTAGTTCATTTAGGGCATTCGTTGAAAATGGAATTACATATTCTCTTGGTATTTCTATAATTTTGGTATTTTGAGGATCTTCTCTATCTGGTGTTCCTACTTTACCGTCACCCAAATCAAGTAGCCACGAAGAAAACTTTGTAATAGATAGTCTTTCATTGAAGGTAAGATTTGGTCTTTCTAAGCGCATGTTTTGTGAAAGTTGATTAACCTTGAAGTGTTTCCATAATGGTGATTGCGGTAGCGCAGAGGCTAATATTGTGGACTTTGAAGCCTTCGGAATTACAGGTAATGTTTGGCGAAAATTGCCACCTAGTAGTATAGATTTACCGCCGAAGGGGATGCTAACATTATTGAGAAGATCCTGCAAAGTTCTATCTAATGATTCAAAACATTTACGGTCATTCATCGGGGCCTCGTCCCAAATGATTAAAGACGTTTCTATAAGTAATTGTGCCAAATGTGTTTTCTTTTTGATATGGCATAGTGATTCAGTTGTTAGGTCAATTGGAATTTTGAAGCATGAGTGAGCTGTCCTACCAGACGGTAACAATAAGGATGCGATACCTGATGAGGCAACCGCAAGAACAATCTTTCCCTTTGAGCGTAGTGCTGAGAGAATCGTTTTCCATAGGAAAGTTTTCCCAGTACCGCCATGCCCATATACAAATCCTAATATTTGTTTATCATTTTGTATTGACGTTAGAACGTCCTCATATATAAGTAATTGTTGTTGATTTAGTTTTTTCTTAGAAGAGTCATGCTCATGTGCCAGTAGTTCTTTGTTGTAGTTTTTCTCTTCCATTAGAAGTCTGTTTCTAAGACGCTCTATGATATCAGGTGCGGGGTTTGGAAGGCCAAAATCTGTTATAGACCTATCTGTTGTATTAGCACGTAATAACATTTCAAGTTCGTATAAAACGGATTGCATTTGGTATTCAGGATCGGTAATGTTGTAGGTTAAAGTGGTGTCATCAGCCATTTTGCGCCAATGTTCAGTCCATAAGTTGGATGGATTTGAAATGTCACAGTATAAAAGCATGTGAATGAACAATGATCTTAGTTGTGAGGCAGTTGCCCATTCTGCTGCGTCATTCAATGTGGCAGACCACTCTTCATCGTTTTCTAAAAGTCCCATCTTTTCACATGCAGCACGATAAGTTGGGCAAATTTCTCCGTTGACAGTTCGTATGGACTGAAATGAGTCACAACCTTTTTGATGGGTTAACAACATTCGTAGGTAAAAAGTTTCACCACAGTTTGGGTGTACATATACTAACCTTCCAATTGCTGGAGTTCTATTTGATGATCTACGAATCCATGTCTTGCTAGAGGCGTCCCATCTATACTCAATAAGATAATCCACATATCTTAAGTGGCGACCAGACGCATCAAACATGTTGTTACGCAACCATAAGAGTTGTTCGTTTAGAATTCGGGTTATCTAAGACGTTATATAGTTGATCAGTGTCTTTAAAAGTGAGATTTTGCATGTCTTTCAAATGAACAGCTAATACCTGTACAGGTGGATTTCTGCTGTGTATTAAGAAGTTAAAAATTCTCCAAGAGGCCTCATGAGGACATATATATCTAGCATCTATATAATCCTGAATTTCATCTACATTTCGCTGATTAGTTGTCAATGTGTCATGGGTATCAGAAGTTTTTTTAACAGCATATCGAATCCGATCAGCACCTTTTGAAATATATTTAAATAAGTATTTGATAAGCATGCTCCAGCCACAATATTCAACATTTATATGCGCCATGAAATGTAGAGATAAAGTTTTATTATACGGAACTACATATCTGTTGTCTACGATTACTCCGTTTTTGTTTGCAGTAAAGCCATTACTGGCTCTTTTATAGTGTGCATAACCATTTGCGTCAAAAATAGTTCTTTGCTGATAGGTCTTTGGATAGTCTTTACTGCAACATCCCTTTGACATGCATGGCGAATTTGGCCTGATCAATCCGCAGGGGCCATGAATCATGAGATCAGCAACAATTCTATAGAGATCTGGTTCTATTGACGGGTCCGGTATCTCTGCAGATATGTAATTGTCAACGTCTTCGGCACTCTTTATTTTGCATGCCTGTGTAACCCACAATAATAAATGGCAGTGCGGCAACCCTCTTTTCTGGAATTCTATTGTGTATAGGTCTACATAAAGCAAGCATAACGACGAATTTTGAGATAAAAAAAGATATGTATAACGTATTAGGAGGAAAATAAAGGAAAAAAAGAACCTGCAACGACCTCTCCAAACGGTTTACGTATTCTCAGGAATTGTATAAAGGAACTGACTTTAATCTGGAACACTCTTGCTATTATGTCAGGACGATCCTCTGCTTTAAGAGACGGATATTGAGAGATATATCGTTGTATTTCGGGCCATTTTACATTACATGTAAAAGTAATAAAATATTGAGGATTCCCATGAACTCTACATATAGCAAGTGCATCTAGATAGTGCTTGTACATGTAACGCGGTCCACCAGTAAATGACGCAGGTAAAATGATTCTTTTTCCTACAGCGTGTCCTTCATTATCACCTCGTTGCACTGCATCATGTATCCCTTGAAGATATTCTGAACGGAACATGTTTTGATTAAGTCTAATGTAATCTAAACGACTTTGTTCTATGCAAACATACGCGTCAACAATAAATTGTTGTAAAAGTCGCCCTCCATGTAAAAGATGAGTATATATGTTGAAACGGTCATGTAAAAGGTAACTATAATACATGTTCATGCTAAGTTTTCCTTTCTTTGTCGAATGCCCAGCACGCAAATGCATATCTGGAGACCATCCACTCTCGCCATAAGGGAACAAAAGCGGATATTGTAATGCCATGTATAGGGGGTGTAATTTACTAATTCGTTGTGGTTGGCCCTTTTTGTTATGAATGATGATATCAAAGCCCGTACATGAGTAGTCCATGTCAGGTAGAATAGCACCAATAGACCCGGGAGAAGGCCTATCATATGAGTGTGCATTGTATGAACTATAAAGGCAAATGGAAAAATCTGGAACATTCGATAAAGAGCAGATTTCTCTAGCAGATCTAAAAAGTTTAACCAATTCATTTGAGGCATCAAAAACATTCATAAGAAGTTGAACCATTTCTTGTCTAAGAGATGGTTCAAATTCAGAAGTGAAGATGCGCATCCGATTCGATAGTTCGTTTTCTGTGTCATATATGTACATTTGTAAAAAGCGAGGCCTTTCATTACTCGGAGGACATAGACTACCTAAGTAGTGGTGTATTTGGCCCTCAATCTTAAACACGTAGGGAGCAGTTCCGTTGTTGATAGTATCGTCAATTTTAGCACCAAAAGATGTCATAGAGAATATTGAGTTGTATAGTCTTATATTGTTGAAAAAATGATCGTTTGTAAAAAGTTCTACAATCTGACCATTAGGTTGTTTTGGGTATGGTAAAACAACCTGACCACCCCTACAACATTGTGTGTATTTTGGAGAATGATTTGCAGACGATGTGACTAAACGCTCATCAAACCAGAATAGAGCATTACAGAACTCACAAATTCTATCACAATCGCCATTGTCTATGTAAAGATATGTTGGTTGTTGTAATTTGTCGCAAGAAGAAGAGCGTTGGCGCACACTTCGAGATGATCCAACTGACACAGGTAGACCATAAGAGTTAGAAGACGTAGATCTATCAAAGTGTACACGTTGTGATACTGACGATTCATGTTTTCCATAGTCCTGCATGACAAATCGAGAACGCCTTTTACGTCCTGACATGACCGAAGTTAGGTGTACGGTATTTAGTATAAGTACGTATGACGAAGTGATAACTCCAAAGACCTAAAAAGCAAGTCAAACTTTTATGAAAACCATTGCGATGGTGCAAAAGCTGGTAATAATAGTTACTTTATAAAGCATTCAATTGGCAGGTATTAAAACATATGCTACGGAATAGGCAAAAATGAGAAAACACACAAAAAGAGTAGGAGATGACCTTTAATAAACAAATACCTTTGCAGCAGCAAGAAGACAGACGAAAGGAACCTAGGTAATGAACAAACAATCAGCACTCAAGTAATTAAAATAATATTTGCAATAACCAAAAGTGGCAAAGTACCTCTCTGTTAATAAATAACTATTAATGAATTACTATGAAGATATAAGAAATAAAACATTCTAATATCTAATTACACAATAAAAATAAGGAAAATATAGGAAAGAAAAATAAGAAAAGGAGAGTTGGTTCAGGGCCTGTTGTCACAGATATTAACAGGTATTCCATATATTTAGCGCTGTCCAAGGAAGCATCCTTGCCTGCAAAACTAACATAATACTTTCAATTTTATAAACTTTTCTTTACATGTTCAGTTAATTTGTTTATGTTTACGTTGGTTCTTTTTTTTCATGAACTTTAACTTTTGAATCATTTCATTTTTCACAAATCATTATATAGTATAAAGAAAGTGAATGTAACGATTAGCCCTCATCATTTGTAAATATTTAGTTGAATGGAAAGAATTTAATCTAAACTGTATGCCATTTGCAGATTTGTTTTAAATATTCGTAAGCACTTGAAAGAAAACAAACGTTACCTTATCTGGGTTGCAGTGGGTTGCTACCTGGGTATCTCTGCTTTGAATGATCTTTATTCACTTATACAGACATGTTTATTCAAGTAAGTTGCAAAATCTATACTCAATTTGACTAATAATTACATCCTACAATCCAGGACCCTTTGATTTGGATAATAGTGTAATATTGTTTATTCAACGGCTTTATTCGAGGTTACTGAAATCACATAGCAAGTCAAAAATGTGTTATTATATATTATATATATATTAAAACCCAATGTCGGTTGTGTGAGAGGAGATTACTGTAGCCACTTGAAAGAAAAGAAATCTTACCTCATCTGGGCTGCAGTGGGTTGTTACCTGGGTATCTCTGCCTTGAATAATCTTGTAAAAGAACAATGTTATTTTTATTTTTTGTGCTCTGTTAATTTCACTCATACAAACCTGTTTATTGAAGCAATTTGCAAAATCTCTACTCAATTTGACTAATAATTACATCCTGCAATGAAAGACCCTTTGATTTGAGTAATATTGTAATATTGTTTGTTCAGTGCCTTTATTCGAGCTTACTCAAGTCACATAACGAATCAAAAATGTGTTATTCTTATTAAAGTCGCTAATCCATTGATTCATATAGCATGCAAATGTTTAGAACAAACTATAAGTTCCACCATAGCAATGTGATGTAAACCATAACAAAACCTAAAATTCTCCCTGTGCAGTCAATCTAAATGCATACCAATGATCCCTAACATCTACACCAGTAGCATATCTCAAGTTCAATCATTACTCTAAATGCATACCAAAGATCCCTAACATCTACACCAATAGCATATCTCAGTTTCAATCATTCCACATAAGTGAATTTGAAGTAATCTAAGGAGAGTGGTTTAAAAAGGAAACACAATCTCTACTGATTAACTACGAACAAATCAAAGCAATGAGCGAAAAATGTATAATTACAATCTATACTACAGAATATATCTAAGATGACAAACCGATTAATACTAACTAAACTCAATGATGCATATCATATCAAAAAACCCTAAAGCACATTGCTTTATATTTGTATACGATCTGGAAACTATAATCACATATATAGACTCTACAAAATATCAACTAAAACTCCTGGTTAAGTAACAAAGGCAAAAATGTTCATCTCTATGCAGGGTTTCACAATCAATGCATAAAAACCTAAAAAAAACTAAAAGTTAACAAACCAAACACCTTTTTATTAAAGCAAACCATTTTAAAATATAACTATATGGTGAATGGTGATTGTTGATGGATTCAAGTTTTGCACAGAAATTACCTTTATATGATCACTCGGAATTTCAAAGTAAAAACCAGAATTGGAGCTAGTGACGTTACAATTGGCATTTTAGATAGAAACAGTGGGGCAGGCCGGTAGGGTGACTCTTATACTCCTATAGAAATGCAACTATATCAGTCAGGTTTTGCGTCTATTTCTTTTCATTCAATTCAAAGTTTCAAACAGAAGACAAAAACTTCAGATCCAATATTGCAACTGAAACAAAATCTTAATGCCATACATATTAAGGTATATGCCTAGTAACTTTCCCTGAAAGATCAATGAGCTATTGTGTTCTCACATGGCTTTTACTTTTGAAACAACCGATCGCAATTAGGGTTTCAATTATACATTCATGTCTCTGTAGTATTTCGAATCAATATCAACAAAAAAACAACTAAAGCTAAACAGAGAAAACGAAATCGTAGGCAGAAGGTGAAATCAAAAAAGAAAACAAAACTTAATCCACAACAGCTTTACCAAATTGAACAATCACAACGACAATTTTCAATTTCAACAGAACAATTTTAAATAGGATTTCTCAACGTACCTCGAGTGTGGCGATGGGCGGCGGGTTTGGAGCTACGCTGAAGGAGGAAGCAAGATGTAGAGGATGCTTCTTCTTCTTCTTCTTCTTAAAGAGAATATTTCGAATCAATATCAACAAAAAAACAATTAAAGGTAAACAGAGAAAACGAAATCGTAGGCAGAAGGTGAAATCAAAAAAGAAAACAAAACCTAATCCACAACAGCTTTACCAAATTGAACAATCACAACGACAATTTTCAGTTTCAACAGAACAATTTTAAATAGGATTTCTCAACGTACCTCGAGTGTGGCGATGGGCGGCGGGTTTGGGGCTACGCCGAAGGAGGAAGCAAGATGTAGAAGATGCATCTTCTTCTTCTTCTTAAAGAGAATGAAAGTAGGCGATGGCGGTGGGAGAAAAAAGAGGGTAAAAAGAAGGCTGAAAAGAGTTGTAACATTGCGTTTGAGAGGAGGTACTGCCAGCTACAGTAACCTCCTCTCACACAACCGACATTGGGTTTTAATATATATATAATGTGTTACGGAGAAGATAATCAAGATTCTTTACTAGTATGATGTTTCTTGAATTCATGTTAATGCATTGATATTCAAATATATCGTCTCTTCCACCCGTAATAACATTATAATTATGTGTTAATATAATCAAAAATTACGTAATTGTTCTCTTCTATAGCAAATTTTGCTATTAGGCTTTTCGATTGCTATTTTGATTTAAATTTTTTAGTTGCGGTTAGAAATTTTACAATAGTCGTCAATAAATTAGCGTCTATGTTGTTTGTGTGTATGTGTGTGACATTTGAGTCGTTGCCTATGCAATTAAATCACCCCAAAACATGTTATTGAATCTCATCATCAAAGCATATTTTAAATATTCATATCAAAATAAATTCTATGATTCAAATCTAGCCTTACTTAAGTTTCAATATCCACTTTAGAAATACTATATCAATATTTGATTTGTTATCGTTAAGTTGGTGTACCATCAACTCAATTCATTTTTGCTTTATGCATCGTACACTTGATGGGATATAATCACATTTTTGTGTTGTATGGAAGCTCAAAGTTACAAAGAATTTGATCGTTGGGCTTGTTGTGCTGATGGGCTGGGCTGATGGGCTAAGGTGTGATTGGAGTTTGGACAAAGTAGAAGGGGAGTTTGTGAGAGTTCATGATTATTATATTACCTTTCACGCAACATTAACAACCTCGTCACTTAACAACCTCGTCACAACGCGTAGGTTTACGTCTATTAGTAAGTGAATAATTACCTGTACTGGTTTCCCATCAAGATGATGATCATGTAAGTGGCTAAGCCTCCATTTGTTCCATATGCAACTCCGGCTTCTTTTTTTCTATGGGTGCTTATAAAACTGTTTTTATGTATAACACAATATATTATTATTTTTTATCATAAAATTTTATGTATAGTAATTATTATTATATAAATATAGCTTTAGCATATTAAATAAAACCATATGCGTGATAGGCTCATGTAGGCTCGCGGGCTTAGTTAAACTTGACATGTGAAGACCAAGGGTTAAGCTTGTTTAGTAAATGAGTTGCCCTTTTTCAACTAGCATTTGCTTTTTTGAACTAGCGTTTGATGCGCCCTACATAATGGGGACGTGAGAGTTAAATGTGCAGCCTATGAACGTATGTATATATAAGCATGTCTCTTATTCTTACAACCAAGTGCTTTACGTGTGTTTGGAATGTGAATCTAAAGTTAGTTAAAGGAAAAAACGAAACAAAAAAACCATTAAAAATAAAAGATTGGGGTGGGTGTTGGGGTGGTTGTGGGTACGAAACCGAGTTAACTTTCCATGAAGTGTGTGCCTAACAAAGCCACTCTACCCCTTATTTTGTTAAGAATTAAAAACCTAAGTAAATTTATTAACATGTGAAAATGGCCAATAAATCCTAGATCAACTGGTTTAGGAGGAGTCACCCTATGACTTTCCGTAGCGGAGGTCATGGGTTGAAGTCTCACTTGGTGCAATATGCTTCAAGTGGGATAAGGGTTTTACCACGGTGGGCTTTTGGGTGGTGGGTTTCCCTTGGAATGGTGTGCGAGCCAGGCCACCAACGATGTCTGTGCTCGCAGGCGTGGGTGGCCTTTCGCCAATGGTTTACCCGGGTGATCGTGCTTAAAAATTATTCGTTGTCGTTCAAAAAAAATATAGATATAATAGTTCAAAGACTAAACTAATCAAAATAATTATTAAATAATCAACCTTCTTTGAACACAAACTATTTTTATAGAAACCGAAAACATATTAACAATGTCTAAAATTATTAATTACCTTAGTACGGTAACGCCATATATACTTGAAAACGGTTTGGGAACATGTGGCATGTGTAGGGAGCCATGGCCCATAGAGTAGATCGAGCAATACATCACTTGGGAATACAAATTCCAATCATGTGAAACAGTGATTTCAAATGTCAATTTGTTGGAAACTAATTATATTATTTATGTTTGCATCTTCAAGGTAGAGTTGAATGTGGACGAAAATAGGATGGTAGGTGATTTTTACTTTTTTACATGTTGGTATACGTTAACATTGTTATAATATTGCTTTGGACAATTTTACCTTTAAACTATCTACATTAAACGAGTACTGTCGCGCGATTCATTACTTATAAACATGCCAACGTCTTGATTTCTTCAACTAGCAATGAAGTGAAGACCGGCTTGTTGTAGTATATCTTGTGTTTTCGTGCTCGCCGAGTACGTTAACACATACGCATGATAGTAGTAATGTGGATCATTTTCCTTTTGAATTTATTCCCTCAAATGTATCTCACACAAAAATAAAAGATAATAATAAAAGAAGAAATTGTAGGTGATAATAACTATTAGAAAACTGCTTTGTTTGCTACAAAAATATGCAACGTGAAATGTTGTGTCGTGATTTTCGACATAGTTGCGACACATATTCTTCAAAAACTGAAACCCTATATTTCCTCCAAACTTTCGACAAGAAAGCGACAAAACTTCAAAAACTCCAAACTTTATTGCAAAAACCTAAATAACCTAGGTAGCAAATGTAAAAATTGTATCTTATCTACGAAGATCGAGCAACTAGTTGGTATTAAACTTTTTGTTTTGAGTTGTGAAAAAAATTGTAAAAGATTGATTAAAGTTTGATGTTAATGATAAAACAAGGAAGCCAGAAACAAACAAGAAACACAACAACACAATGTCAGATTGCAAACACTCAAAAACAAAAGATCACATTCGATTTCAAGTATGGTTATAAAATTGTGTACGTAAGTAGTGATAACAGTGTAGATTGATTACACAGACATAGTTTAGTTCAGTTTCGATTCTAACCTAGAGCACAATCCGTACATTTACAAAGCAATTGAATGTTCCTTAACTAAACTAACTACGGTGTACTAGGCATGAAAGGGTTGTGTATGATAAACTGTATCGAATTAACATGAAAATTAACAAACACGGATAAGTAGTTAACTCATATTCACATGTTAATGCTTACAGCTATTCATATGCTTAAACATAATATCACTTAATAAAGTTGTGTTACCACATGTTAACTCAATAATTATGGAAATATTCAATGTTAAATGGACATAACTAAATGAAAAACATGAATTCACATGTCACGATACAATATAATATCAAGTGTCATAAACAACCATCAATCAAACAAACAGTTAGGCAAACCGTAGTTCCGTTTATGACCATGGGGTGTTATTTGGACATGGAGTGTTGATAGGAGACAAGTATGGTGGTAAGAGATCCTTCAATATTCTAGAAATCAATCACAAGAATAAGAACGGGTGTCATTAATATTCGTTCAAACCCTCAACATGTTCCTTCTGTATGCAATCCGCTCTTATTTCTTGATGTTTCTATTGAAGATTTAACTTCATGATGAAGTTTCTAGGTGTTTCATAGCCCCTAGGCCATAGCCAAATACTGAAAACTGAGTTTTCTTAAACCCTAGTCGTCTCTGCCTTTAAAAAGCATCAAAACCGACGTTCTTTTCTCGATCTGGGTTGTGAGAGTTGACTAGATTAATTGATCACACAAACAATGTAGCTCAATTTGTTATATACAATACACATTAAAACACAGAAAACTGTCCCGATCATGGGAACTTTGTTGTTATGCTGTTAGAAATATGTTAAATTTCATTCTTCAGAATTACTAACATTTATTGCTAAGTTGTGGGAAGATTTGTTGGTATTTCATCGGAAAAGGTTTTCCACGAGGGTTTTCCGATTGAACTTTTTTGTCATAATTTTGTTACTAAAAGCGTTCGCCGACAAATTGCTGAAAATGTTATCCAACAAACTTCCAACCAAAATGTTTGATGCAACTTTTTTTAAGTGAAACCTTGAATCCCAACCATTTAATGTAAGAGATGACATGAATCTGTTTTGGCTTGTTTTGTTGCGTACACGAGTTTTTGAATATCTATTACTAGATTCATAATATTGTTTTAAAAATACAATACGAATTAAGGAGCAAAACAAATAGTTTGACTCGAATCCAATATTGTCGACCCTCTAGACCACCACCAGCAACTATTAGATCATGGTCTCCCTTCAAAGGGTAAATATATCATATCAAAATCATGTTAAATTTGTTTCAGTATGCCAAAAAACTAAAATTTCATTATATTAAATGATCATTTCCATGACCATAATGATATATTTCATTTTATATCATTTAAACCTCTGATCTCCTTAAATTATTTGAAGAGATTATTTAATGATTTTTGGCATGTTATATAATCTTACAACCTCGTTTAACCATTTATATCCCTATAGGGTGCAAGAGAGTCTATCCGAGCCCATGCTCGACTCGTTTTAATTTAAGAGAGCTCGAGCTTGGCTCATTTCAAGATTTATATTTAGACCTTGAGTTTGGTTCGTCAAATACTTTCAAGCTAGCTAGGCTCGTTTATTAATTAATTATTATTTTTTAATATTTTATATTTAAATTTGATATATATTTTTTTATATTATATATTTTCAATATAATATTGTACATATTATTTAATTATTTTTTATCATAATTTAATATATAATAAAGATTATCAATATTATATATTTAATGAGTTCAATGAAATATATATTAGGAAAAAGCTCGTTTAGAGCCGGCTCCAGGTCGGTACATGAGGCTTGGTCTAGAGCTAGATAACTAAATGAGCTTTTCTCAAAGTTCGTGCTCGGTAAAGCTTGGCTCATTTATAGCTTTTTATCGATCAAATTTCAAGTAGCTCAGCTCGTTTACACCCCTACATCCCTATAATGGTCTCCCTTATTCAACGAGTCTCGTTTGCTTTTTAATTAGTTTCTTACCAACTTATATATTTTTTTAATAGTATTGTATTACTAATTATGTAAAACAAGTAATAACGCCAAAGTGCTATAAAAGTTTATTAACAAGCTAGATATCAAAATTCTGTAAGAGTTAAAGTAGCAAAAAATGCTTAGTTTTAAACCCAAGATGATAAGAGTTTATTAAAAAATTAAAATGATCTAAGTTTGATTAAAATTATGATGATACTATAATCTTATAATTAAGTTTTATAAATCTAATAATTAAAAGAAAGTACGTACAGGTTTTAAAAGTCAAGAAACATCAAGAATCGAGACCACCCACTTATATACACAATATAAACCAAGTCAATTACCACAAGATCGATGAATTACACTTGAAAAACATGTTCTTTAGAATAGTCGGTGTTAATATTAAATGAAAAATGTTTCATTGTATTTTTTTAATTTTATTTTTCCATTTAAAAAGATCAAAAAACTTAGTATCTTATTAAAAACAAAAATGCGTACATTTAGGTGTGATTTCGTTTATCAAATACAACATTCGATCATTTTTTTTAAAATATAAATTATAAAATATAGAAATTCGGTTTGTGCAATAGTGGACCACCATATACCAAACATAGAAAGGCTACAAACTAATTAAGCAAATATTTAACAAGAAGATTTAATTATATATGCATTTATATTGGGAAATGAAATCAAAATTCTTCTCCGAAAATAAAAGGACAAAAAGTACAAATGAATTTAATAGTTTATGATTTTATAAGAAAGTTCTCTTGAAATACATGCATGGCGGCAGACAGGCACAAAGCACCTGTATCTTGCATTCCACGTTACTGCACCGATCCTTACGATCTTTATGCATTGCAATTGAGTAAACGGTAACTAATTGTTAATATTGTTTTAACAAATTTCAGTTATATATTTTTAACTATAAAAACTACACAATATCTGTTAAAGGAGTAAGTATATTTATCTCATCAAACATTTTGATGATCACATACAAAAGTTATAGTAACTACTTATACTTGATCTCATACCATACTTGATTTTATCAAGTTTATAGACTATTAGTAGTGAGGTGAGGTGATAGAGAAAAGAATAATATCACGAAGATAGTCACCTCAGCATTCTGTGCTGGATGATTACTATCATGCTATATTATTTTTCATCAACACATGTACAATGTTAATGTGACTGTTTACATTACACTGTTTTATTCTCTATCACCTCACTTTATCACTAATAGCCTAAAAGGCTAAACCTGACAAAATCAGGGGTGATGTATGAGATAATTTTATTAGTATTTACTATAACTTTTGATCATCAAAATGTTTGATAAATGCACATGTAAAGTAAAACTATAGTATGCACATGCACAGTGAAGGTAAAATATCTTGCTTTTTTCTAGTTTCTACTAAGGAATCCTTAGACTACCCTTGTTCGATCCTTCCACCAACTGTTTATCTCTACAATTTGTTTTTATAAATATATATATAGTTGTTTTGCGCGCTTTTCATTGTTGGAGACCATCCATGTATAACCATTCCTCTCTAGCGTACGGCTTCAACTTTGTGGTTTGTTGGGGACATTTACATATTTATTACTAGGTTAGAGCTCATATATTATATGCGTGGAATAAATAAAACATATTAAAATTATTAGTTTTAGAATTATTTTATTTTATAAATATTATTAGCCATTGGTGAAATAAGAATATAATAAATATTTAACAGTTATTATAAAATTAAAAATTATTACTCTATATGTAAAGATAAAATATGTCTAACATCATATAATTTAGTGTGTATTAATAAATTACTAAAATAATAATATTTATATTTTAGATGTTTAATAGTTTAGTTTACTTATTTAAAATAATTATCATTTAATATGAGAGAGACAATAAATACAAATATAGATATATTTGTTTTAACATATTTTAGTAAAAAAGGAAAATCAAATTGGTTGTTTTTATAATTTTCGTATTTATTATGAGAGAAGGGCGAAAAAATAATTTTTGATATGCTAAAATGATGACATGTGTCTTTTAATAATTAGAATAATGACACGTGTCTCATAAAAACCTTCTTTTATTATATATTATAGATAGATTTCTTACATCATTAATTACATATTTCTCCAAACCTAAATATTAGTTACATATTCCCCTTCATGAAACATATTTATCCGTTTCAATAAAATTAGATTATTATATATTATTTTATCCATATTTTATTAAGGGATTATACATACTTATTTTTTTATAAGACTATCTATTGCATATTTCCACAACTTCAAGCATACTATATAAAAATATAACAAACTAGCTTTAGTTACCCGTGTATTACACGGGAGGTGGAGAGTTAGTTATTAAAATAACACAAAAATATAAATAAAATTAAATGTATTATACGGGGTTGAAAAAATAAAATTGATTAGTTGTTGATCGTTATTAATATAATACTAACTTTAGTAAATCAGTGTATTACACAAGTTAAAAAATAAAATATTAATTATGATAAAAGTTTATGAAGTATAAAATGATATTTTAAAATAAGAAATGATTAAAATTACATATGGATAATAATTATAAGTAATAATTTAAAAAATTAACCATTTTCTCCAAACAAACCGTATTAAAAATATCATTTTAAAAGTTTCTTATTATAACTCCTAATTTTAATTATTTGTAGTTTATAAAGAAGTTTAATTTTTAAAAACATCAATTTTAAGATATTTCATATTTTTAAAAATGTTTGATGCTTTAGAAAAACTCTTATTTTATAAAAATTTATTTTCTAGAAACAACATTAATAAAAAGACATTAAGAAATATTTTTAAACATAAAAAGAATTAAAATCATTTAATATTTAATTTAGGTAATTATTTAAGATGAGAGAGAGACGAGAAAAACAAAATTAGGGAGTCTAAAAATGTGACAAGTGTCCCCTAAGTTACTCTTTTAGTATTATATATAGATTACTAGGTTAGTTCCCGTGTATTACACGAAATGAATAAATAAAATATTAAATAATTAGTAATCAAAATTTATATATTATAAAATCATGTATAAAGATAAAATATGATTATAATTACGTATAAATAGCTACTTTAAATAAATAAATAATAATATATTTTTCTTAAACTTTATTTTATAAATTTTTTAAATATTTTATTTTAAGAAAAATGAATTTTTTAAGAAAAGTTCGTTGTATTATGTATTTTGTAAAATTTTTATTTTTAAAAAATGTGTTTTAATTCAAAAATAGGTTTTTTATTTATAAAATTAAACATTTTTTAATTTAAAAGTAGTATGAGTAAAATTATTAGTATTTAATATTATTATTAATAATATAGAGAAATGAGAAAATTAATATTATATGGTTTACAATTATTTCATGTTTATTTTAGTTTTTTTATAGATAGATATATAGGCTAAAATCGCATTAATTAAATGGATTATAGTTAGTAATAAACACAAAGAGTTAGATTATAATATTTTAATATTAACTATAATTAAAATAATATATACGTAATAATTCAAGAAATAAAACAATTATACTATTTTTAACTCTCTTATCTAAATAGTTTCATTTTTAGACATTCATTTTAAGTTTTTTTATTAAAAATTAATTTTTTATCAAAATCTTGTTTCTTTTTGAAAACTATGATTTGTAATTATTTTGGTTATTTTAATAAGACTGTTTTTGAAAGATTTCACCTTTATAATTTTTTTGAAATAAAATGACTTAAAATATTTTGCTTAAAAATGTTTAGTGTTTTAGAAAATTTAATATTATATAATTTTTTATTTTTTTATTTTTTAGATTTTAATTAAAAGATGTGATTTTTAACTTCATAAAATATATTTTTAAAAAAATGTAGTTTGATTTTATAAAATGTAGATAAGAGAGAGAAATATAGCAATTAATAAAATTAATTTTTAGTAAGAGAGAGAAACTTGTATTAGCATTTTAATTACTATAATACCCTTTTGGAGGGAAAATCAAAGTGTGAATGTGTAGAAATTTGACAAGTGGCTAAAAGTGTGTTAAAAACATGACAAGCGGCAAAAAAAAACCTTCTTTTATTAGATACTATAGATATATCTCAATACAAAAGTTTAAAATTTTATTTTAAAACAACAATCAACAATAATGAAAACTTACATCTTTATATACAAAAACAATATTTGTTAAAGTTTTAAACAATTACAATATCAAAAAATCAATGTATAAAATATATTTTTAGTAAAAATAAAGGAAAATAATAATTTAATAAATAATTTGATAAAATTCATAAATGTGTACGAATGAAAAAATATATATGTTCTTTTAGCTTACAGAAATACGTAATTATGGTATTAACAATGAGAAATATTTAAGAGAAACCCTTTATATAAATTTTGAACATATTTTATTTTTTTCTTATAACTTTAAAAATGTAATATTTACAAAATTGTACTAAACATCATGTTTTTTATCAACATTTTGACTTAAATTTTATTTCAAACCAGCATGTATGATCAAATATATTATGTTTTTAGTTTTTTTCCCAAAACAATGTGATAGTTTTTTGAATTAAAGATATATGGTTGTGACATGATTGTTAATAACTAAGCTCTGGCATAAAATCTCTCCAAAATCTAACCCCGCCTGTAGTGTGATGCTAAAATGCTCATGTTAATATAATACATTTTAGTTTTTTCGATGACATCGTAATGTTTTATAAAAGTCTTATTATAACATTCAAAGCAGTGTTATCATGACCAGATGGAACCGGCTGGTCCGACCGGTTTGACCGGGGATCGGTCCGGTGACCGATCCGGTCAGCTATCGGTCCGGTGACCGGTCGGTCAGCTATGGTTCGTTTCTGTCTGGTCGAACTGGCCGGTTCGTCCCGAACCGGTGGTCGGACCGGGAAACCGGAGCGGTTCGGACCGGATTTTTTTTTATTTTTATTTTTTGGATAAAAACAGGGTATTGAACCATAAATTAGTGTGTTAGATATACAAATATAGTTAAGTTTTATATATAACTTTAAATTACATATATAAATCATATATAAATTACTTATATTTGATTATATATATAACTATATATATAATATACTATATATATAATTATGACGTCATCCGGTTCTTAAATCCGGTCCTACCACCAAACCAGTAAGGCGTCCGGTTCGACGTCCGATCCGGTTCTGAAAACATTGATTCAAAGTGTTTTATTTTCTACCTATATTTTTCATGGTTTAACGAGTCGGAACACGCGAGTCTTAATACTAGTATAGAAATAATCTACGAATTAAGCCACAACTCGTGTTCGAAGTTCTGTGGCCAGCAAAACTTCTCGAGATCATAGGCAACATCGGTGATTGATAATTTAATGAAACTATACACATGGGGTTTGACACGATTCTTAATGTAAACACCTTAAAAAATTGCATTCCCAAACAATTTGGTCCCCAATTTTGAGAGTTTTAAGAATGCATGTAAATTTGCAAAACCCTAATTCAACTTCAAGAGTTTCAACCACTTCTTTGACTCACACCTCGGGTCTATATAAGGCCATACAAAAGCTGCATATCATTCTCTTCTTCATTCTTCTTTCTGTCCATCTGAGTGTTTAAAAACAGACATACTCATAATAATATTAAGATATCTCAGTATTGTACGATAATCAACCACACAAGACAACAGTTATGCCTTTAAGGTTTATAACTATAAGTTCGTTACTGCTGTTAGCCATTGCAAGTATCCTCTTAACTGCTTTTCATTGCAAAGGTACTGTGTGTGTTTCGATCTTTTATCTTCATTTATTCATTTCGTTTTAGCTTTTCTAGCACGCATGGTTTAATTGAACAATTGATCATGTAGCTATAATATGATTTACTTTAGCTGCAAGCTTGTAGTATCTTAATCATTTAACATTACATTATACGAAAATATGTTAGTACGTTATCCGAGTTTACTATCAATTACAGTTATTATTAGTTTTTTTTTATCATTTACCGTTTGCTATGCATTACTATCGTTAGTTTGAATATCTTGATAGTTGTTAACGCTTTATCATCATCATTAGTTGATTAGCTTTATTATTAACTTTTTCATCGTAATCTCTCCATACAAAAGCATCTATTTTTTATTATTCTATCAATATACCAAAAATATTATTTATAAGTACAATATTTTGTATTCATATGAATTCTTTTAATTTCATTTTCTAGTGCTGTGTATACCACATTACACAGATTGCAATTCTAATATAATCTTTAAATTCAATTCATTTTAGGGGAAAGCAATGTCGGATTCGTTGCTGCGTCACATGAAGTGGTACAAATTATGTTACTCAAATTAATATATTCCTTCAATTCTTTACATTGTATAATAGTTTTAGTAAATTTTATAGCTTTATTCAAAACAAGGCAAATGTCATTTAAAAAGGGTATATATGATGCGTATATATAGGGACGCCCCAAGAACGTTTATGTTGTTGCTGCTGCCGCTGCTGCAAGAGAAAAGCCATTAAAAAGCCGAAAAATGGTGGTCGATAACACTATAATTGTTAACAAGAAGGAGAAATCAAATGAAATGGCAAGAGGAAAGCATACGAGTTTTAGGAGAATAACCCTTTCTGGAAACAAGAATGTGAATTTTGTTTTCACTGAAGACTACCATAAACCAAGGCATCACCCACCAAAAAATAACTAATTAAAAATTTTATATGTTTACATCATTTCATTTTCGATTTTGTAATTTGACTTCATATAAATAGTCAAAACGAAAAATGAAAATGATGTAAACTATATAACTACGTAATGTATGAGCTAAAAGAAGGGAATATATAATACACGTAATGTGGTTTCTTTGTTAGCTTATGTTAATTTTGCGTGTTTTATCTTCATAGTTTTGCCTTTGTTTCTTTTTGTTTGGTTGTATTTTTGTGTTTACGTGAAAGAAGTGGATGTAAGAACGATAATCTTGTATACTTCGGTCTTCAATAAAAAGTTATTATGGTTATCATGATTTGTGTCTTCTTCTTATTTTTTTTTCATAAATCTTCTAATATGTATTCAATTATAACATATATAATATAGAGTAAATTACTATTTTCATTTTTTAAATTTGTTAAAAATAACTGTTTTCATTCAAAAATGTGAAAATAACCATTTTAGTCCAATAGTTTCAATTAAGTAACAATTTTCATCCATTCCGTTAACCCCGTTCATACATTCCATTAAAAGTCCCCCATGCATCCCTCACATCAAGGGCATTTTAATCGATTTAATTTGAAAAAAAAATATTTTCTATATATAATATTCTGTTGCTGGCATTTTAACCCATAAAACCAAATGTTGTCAAATAAAAATGCAGCAAACAAATGCAATGAAGAAGTCTTCATGATGAAACGATACATTTTGCTTCGATTAAAATCAAACAAACATAAGATACAACAACAGCGACAGTGCAACTGGAATTTGAAAGAAAAATAATGCAAACTCACTATAAACCTAGTAAGGATCAAACTCATAATCTTGTTTTGAAATGTACCACAGCAAACCAACTATGACGATGAATTCTTTGAAGGATCAATAGAGGAGTCGCAGATCTGTGAAGCTGATTGATGAGAAGTCGCGGCTTGTGAAGCTGATCGATAAAGGAGTCGTAGGTTGTGAAGTCGATCGATGAGGAGTTGTAGCTTGTGAAGCCAATTGATAGATGATTGCAAGTTTTAAAGTCAATTGATTGTAGGTGTTGAATTTCGGAAGTGAAAACCAAAATAGTTTTTTTTTCTAGTTATATTGACTAAAATACACATCATGTGAGGGACACATGAAAGATTTTTAACGGGTTTTATGGATGAAGTTAATTGAATAGATGAAAATAATTACTTAACTGAAACTATTGACGATATTAAAATGTTTAACATATATGTTAAGATGGTAATTCTAAGATATCTATATGACTAAATTTTGTTGGATCGAATCCTTTGAATTTTATATTCTTAACTAGTGTGTGACCAGCACGCGCGTTGCGCGAATTTAGCTTCCGTCTTTTTCGCAGATCCACGTTACGTTTTTTTTTGACCCGCGCTTTGCGGTGGAGTTCGAAGATGTTTCCATTCTAATGTTGGGCTCAGAGTGTCTACGGCGGTGAATACACCATGGCTGGAGGGCAGGTTGCAGGCAACAACCTACCATCTTCCAACCATCTGACAACTAACAAATGTTCTCAATCAATTCTTAATCAGATCCATAAACTCATCACAGCCCATTAGAAATTCGCATCGAAGGCAATGTGGAACCAAGGGCAAAGCGCATCAAACAAACAACCAAAGCAAAGCCTGATATTCATTAGTTTTTTATAACATCAGGAGGAAAAGAGGTGGTCGGACCACCGCCATCTACACCACTGCCGTCAACAGCAGCAACATCATCAGCATCGCCATCAAGACCACAACCATCGTAGCCCCCCCCTCCCCGGTCGATTTCTGTCGTGGTAACGCTCACTGACCCGAATTTAATCTGAACAACGATTACATAAAAATCCGACCATCAAGATAAACAATAATCAAGACAGGGTTGTTGCATGTTGTGTATCGGGAAAGGGGCATGTTACTGGAGTGCAAAACCACCGCAGTGATGGCTAGGCTTTTAAGGTGTCGCGGGTAGCGGTGACGAGAACCGGCTGCGGTTGTTGCAGCAACGATGGTTGACAACCTTGTTGCGACGGCTGTGGCGGGGTTAACGTGCGACGGTGGTGGTAGTGATGGTGACGACGCCGCTAGTGACGGCGCGGCGGTGGCACTCCTACCACAGAGAACCATTCCCCGAGGTTTGGCCCCCCAAAAACGGAGCCCCGTAAGGCCTTGGTAGGACAGAAAAAGCCTCGCAGAGCCGGCGCTCAACCTCCGGTCGTGCACCGACAGAATGAATGCCCACCATCTAGGTATCACAGAGACGGAAGGCAGGCGATCACCGGCGAGAGGCAGGCGATCACCGGCGAGAGGCAGGCGGAGGTCATCAGCGAGAGGCATGCGCCGGTTAGACGGCGGTCATCGGCGGGAGGCACGCGCCGGTCGTCGGCTGGAGGCGACGGCGGCAGTTGGCATAAGTCTGCTCCCCTTTTGGCAAAAGTAACCAATATAGAATTAAATTACTATTCATCATCAAATTACTATTCATCAAGAGTTGGTTTATTAATAGTATATAATTGTTCACAAAAGCTTATAAGAAATGCTAGATTGCAAAATAAAATAAAATAAAATAAAAATAAAAATCAAAAGGTCTTTCCCCACTTCATTCACAATAACATAACAAGCATTACTATCAACTTTCTAGCTCACTATTTTATTACTAATTAAGATGTTGGTGGTGGGTTTTTTTGATTTTTTTGATTTTTTATTTTATTATTATATTATATATATATATAAGTGGGGATTTTTTATTATTATTATTTTTATATTATATATTATATAGTAAAATTGAAACATGGACTGACATCTATCTTGCTGGCTTGTGAGTTTTTTCATCATACATAAGACCCGTGTTCGAGCTTAACATTCACTATACTTTGCATGCTTTCTTAATTAACTCATATTTTAGTTTCTCGTATAAATAATAGTAGTTCAAATTATATCTATCTTAAAAAACTTTATTATATAATACTACGTGTTTATTTTTATGTGTAAATTTTATTTGCAATAAGTTGGGTCAAATATTATAATTTTATTTCGTTGGTATAAATTCGAGTTACTCTATGTTTTGAGTAAATTTTGTTAGGAAATGTGTTACAGCGAATGTAATCTATGCTTTATCATGTCGCCTACGGCTTTCCCGCACTTGAATATTTTGATGTACGTTTTGAGTTGTCCTACGTTTTAACGTAAATTGTGTTTGAAATATAATCGATTTAAATAAAATATGTTTTTATTTGATGGTACAAATTCGTGTTACTCCATGTTTTACGTAAATTTAGTTTGAAAACAAGCAGAGTCGATTATATTTTATACTTGATCATGACACTTATGCTCGCCGCCGCAGCAACGTGCGGCGAGTTAGTTCAGTAGTTATTATTTATTCAAACTAAAAACCTACTTTATGACTCAAACAAAATATATAATAAAAATACTAAACTTCTAGGGACTTGACCAGTCCAAATAAATAACGATTAGCTTCATGACACATACCAGTTGACCCATCAAGCACTACTAGAAAACATTTTTGCTAGCTACGAAAAGTTTTTTTGTTGCAACTTCCGACACACTTGCAACACATTTCATGCATAATTAAAGCCCTGCATTTTCTGCGAACTTCTGAAAAAAAGCCACAAAACTTAGGGGAAAAACTCAAGTTTTTGTCACAACTGCCTAGCTAGCCGAATTGCAAAGGGTCCAATTGAATTATAAAGCTTTCTCATAATGACCTTCTTTTCAAGACTTGAACCAATACTTATAACTTTGATAAGATTCTACCTATCTTACATGAAAAATCATTAATAGTCTTGTTCTCATTCATCTTTAGCATTTCTAACTCGCTCATAAGAGTTTGCAATCGTGCCTTTTGAACTCTATTGGCTCCTAAGTATCGACTCCAGAACATCTTTAGTATCATTATGTTTAGCAATCTATTAATATCTTCCGGTAATGATGAAAAAATAATAGCTTTTGTGGTATGATTTATTTTCCTTCACGGTTGCTCCAGTGGCTTGGACTATCACCTCCAAAAGATCATATGTTGTAAGTGTTGTTTCGAATAGGATCGTTCATGATGTGTAATTTGTCTCGGTCAATTTGGGGCATTGAAGAGATAGGTTTATTTGCTCTCATATCGTTACCACTCTCGTGTTTTCACTACAAGAAAACCGAGCAATAGGGGCGACCTTTTTAGCGGCGACAGACGTCATTAGCGGCGACACTCAATAGCGGCGACTTATTAGCGGCGACAAGTCGCCGCTATTTCTTCCAATCTGTTTCAGTTGTACTGAGCTTGATCTGGCCGTTCACTAAAAAGAAGATCCAACGGCGAGGGTTTATTCGTACAAGAAGCAATAGCGGCGACACTATTAGCGGCGACATGTCGCCGCTATTGCCTCTGATCTGAGATAACCCATCGATTTCCCTCCTCATCTTCATTCTTCCCTCCAACTCCACACCACCGACGATTTTCAGGCATTTTCAGGCGATCGGCCACCTTCACCACCTCCAACTCCACTTCCCTCATCTTCTGACCCAACACCCCACCTTCACCACCTAGCCACCGGAGCCGCCTCCCGTCTGCCTCCCTCACCACTCCACCATTTTCAGGCATTTTTCAGGCGATCGGCCTCCCTCACCACTCCACCGGAGCCGCCTCCCGTCTGCCGGAGCCACCATCACCGCCACCTCTAAGTGTCGTTTGAGTTTCTTGAGGTAATTTGTTTCTTGAGCCACCATCACCGCCACTAACTTAGTTTCTTGATGTTATTTGGTTGATCTTGGTTTTGTGTGTTCTATAAAGCATATATTGTTGTACAAGTTGTTTGATCTCTTGGTATATACTGAATGATAAGTCATACAACGTTCGAATCACTTCATGCAGTTTTGGTTCGTTATTTTTGTTTAAGAAAGCAAGTTGAACGGATTGATTCATGGTTGAAAACTGAAATTCTCAATTCCTTGTTTTTTTAAACATCTGTTTGTATTCTTGAAGTACATGGTTATACATTTGATGTTTGGTAAACTAGTTGTTGAAACAGTTGAAAATTGTTTATATGGTGTTATTTAGTTAGTTGAGAATTGATTAAAATTGTTTAGATATTTTTTAAGGTAATTGAGATATTTAGAGTTTATGCTTTGTTGATGAATGTATTTATGTATTTTGTAGGTTAGAAATAAATGGATTTGGGTATTTGATATTTGGAAGTTAGTTGATATTTGGTAGGTTAGAGATTATTTTGAAGCAATTACTAAGAAAACCAAAAGAAACGTGATATTAGTTGAACCAATTATTGTATGTTATAATCGTTTACGTTTCGTGACTTCATTCTAATCATCACGAGCTTAGAAATACCCGCCCGAAATTGATTTAGTAATTAATTTCGGGTTGTCCCCGTTTTGGGACTGCTTTTTGAATATTTTATCTCATTTAGGATATGAATGTGTATTACATATTGTTTGTTTAAGAAAAATTTGGTCATTTTCTCTTTGCTCCTCGGGTATATATTTCTATATACTTGGGAGCTAAGAGGAAATGCTGCCGAATTTTTCTTAAACAAACAATTATGTAATACATGTTCATATATGAGATAAAGTATTCAAAAAGTGGGTATAGCAGCCTACCCTTTGAAATTCTCAATCTACTGTCCTACTTTTTGTTTGATAAATCGTCTTGTGTTTGAAGCTGCTATTGAGATATTTTTCTAATTTTTTCTTTTAGAATTTATGCTAATTGTTTGCATATTTTAAATTAGTTGTGTTAATTATTAGGTTTACTTGTATGAATTATGCTATAATATTAGTAATTTGGTATGAATTGTATGAATTATGTTAATTGTATGAATTATCATGTTAATTATATAAATCTTTTGTACTTTAATTTGGCTAAACAAAATTAGTTAGTTATTATGAAAAACAATTGTAATAATGTATATTATCATTTGACTTTTATAGTAATTTGTTATTGTTTATATTAGTAGGTTTTAGGGTTTCGGTAAGATTCATTCTGATAATCACGAGTTTAGTAATTCCTTTTTGTTCGAGTTTTGTGGATAATTTTTCATCCACTTAAATCCTAATATATTTTGCAGTTCCATAATCATGCCTATCGATAAAAGTTGGCTTCTTAATCCGAATCGTAGATCACCTGAGTATCAACAAGGACTTAGCTCTTTTATAGATATGTGCGAAAAACTTGTGGACAGTTATGGCCAGATTCGATGTCCATGTATGAAATGTCAGAATACGGTATTATTAGGATGGGTTAAAATGAAATATCATTTAGAAATATGGGGCATGTGCCGGTCGTACAAGGATTGGATCTATCACGGTGAAAGTTTAATTCCTGAAGTTGTAGTTGTGGAAAACGTTGCGCCAACAAACGAAATGGCTGACGTTATCGAAGACGTTATGGAGGAGAGTAGCGGTCTCCATGAGCAGAGTAGTGGTCTCCATGATGATTTTGAGAACTTGTTAGAAGAAGTTCAATCAGAATTATATCCGGGTTGTGCTAAGTTTTCTTCACTTGATTTTTTAGCAAAGCTTATGCATATCAAGGTGAAGAATAAATGGACTAATAGCTCATTTGATGAGCTTCTTGAGTTGTTACAATCTTCACATCCTGAGGGTAATAAAATCCCATCTTCTCATTATGTAGCAAAAAGGACATTAAAAAAGATTGGTTTAGGATATGAGTCGATACATGTGTGCAAATATGATTGTGCTCTTTTCTGGGGAGAAAACCTTTTGTTAGAAAAATGTCCCGTTTGTAATGAGAGTAGTGTCACACCCCGACCGACGGCGGAATCATCGGAGCGGACGAGGGAATGATGGATTGTTCATAACACATGGTTGTCTAATAGTGGAAATAATATTAAAATCAGATTACATGATAGAATAAGTACAACATACACAAATACAACAATCGAAACCACAAATAATAATTGTCTTTTATGTTAACTAGGTCCGTGTCTTAGATGAGCACGTAGAAGTCCACTATCTTGCTTAACCTGAAATCATGTGAGAAAATAAAGTCAGCTAACGAGTTAGCTGGTGAGTAATCACAGTTTTGAATATACATATAGATTGATTGATTGATCCATCGATTGTAATTCAATTCACAAGGTAATATTAAGACTTATATGGCAACCGCGAAGCATATAGATAAACCGATACAATATAAACCCCTTGACTTGACACTTGCATATAATAGACTCCACACAAACACCATAGATTGACTAATTGCCTCTGGCACAATCACCACTCGTAAGCCATATGGGGTGGGTTATCCAAACCAGTAGATCTACATTGTTGCCAGGATTGATTGATTGATTGAATTAGGGTTCTACTGTCGTCCAGTTTATCACAGTATGTTCACGTAATTGCAAGTAATAACATAACCTGTCTTGAATTGAATTGAAAATGAAATAACAATAGAATATCATGATAGAATATATTGTATCACATGATTTCCCCCAAATAGGAAATGATATAAAAAGGGGATATGAATACTCACTTGATTGATGAGATTGGAATTTGGACGTGATAGATTAGACACCAACGATTTCCTTATAATTAACCTAAGGAACGGTGTCTCGAGTTAGAATAATAACGATTTGGGAATTTGGGAATGTATTAAGATTTCCATTGGGTCTGGAATGGTAGTTTAAATTGATTAATTTTATTTGGTTTGAATGTCTTGAAATAATCGAGTTTATTGAAAGTGATTATGTCAAGAATTTTAATAAAAATTTATACGTGTAAGTTATACATTTATACAATTTATTTATAAATTGTAGATGTATAATTATATTCATAATTATATAATCAAATATTTATATATAATTATATGTATAATTATATACATGATTATATGTATATAATACATTTGTACATAAGTGAACATGACTATATATTGTATGTTAATTTTATACTCGAGTTATAAATTGTATACAATTATGTAAATGTAATTTATTCAAATAACAATTGTTTCGGTAATTGAATAATATATAACTATATATATATTGGGTTCAATTTATTTATTGTGTATTTATGTATTACACACTAATTATAATTTGGTAGAAACATAATTAGTTATTTTATTTATTTAAAACAAATAAAATAAATGAATAAAATATAAAAATAAATTTCAGAAAGTAGTTGAGTTGTTTTAAAAATTTGTTATGTTTGTAAAAGTGTTTTTATGATTTTTAGAATTTTTTTCTGAATTTTTAAAGGCTTAAAAGGCCTTAAAAAAATAGTGTAGGTGCCCGGGGTCGAACCCGGGACCTTCTGCTTGAGTTAGAGCGTGGGAACCATTGAACCAAAGGCCGTGGCCGCGATAACTCTCGGCCTTTAATTCTTTTAAACACCTTCTGCTTCAATCCCAAATCACCATATGAACCCTAGATCGAATCCCGTCCAATTGAACCCCGATTCGATCATTATGGCTACTGAAATCATGGGGCTTTTATTCCTCATGAAAAACCGAGTTCATAGATGTATCAATTACCTGTTAAGATGGTGTATTCGAGGTGTTTGAGTTCGAGATAGGTCCGCGACTAGATGCCAATCGAATGTTGCTCAGATCGTGATGATAATCAAATTAAATTGATATGAAGCTTTGGATGATGATCGAGAGTGAAAGCCCCTAATCAATTTCAGGTTTTGAAACTCCGAAGGTGGGGTTCGAGTGAGTTGCAGGTCGCGATGAAGATGATGATCAATTCGATGTGTGTGTGTGTTTTCAGATGAATTTGAGAGTACAGGTAGGTTCGGAACTGAGAAATGTTTGATTATATGAATTCAATTTGTTTATTACAAGTGTTTGAGTGGGTTTCTTTGTCGGTTTAGAATCCGAGATAAAAGTAGGATTTTTAGCCGTTAATTTGACTAATTCAACACGTTTTTGTGTTGGAATTCAATCTAAATTGGATCCAAGAAAACTTTCGATGTGATTGTGGGTTCAATTTTGATAATTTGTCCGATTTCTTGTCGGGAATTTTTGTGTGTTCGATGTGGAGCTTCGGATTCGATTATTACCGACAATTAATGGTGTTTAATGGTTGCACTGAGTTCGAAACTCATCCACGAACACATTGGGACCGGTTTTGTGGGTTGAAATGGTGTATTTTTACCATTTTGGCTTCGCCGGAGTTTTGGCCGGAGTATCGCCGGCGAGTCGCCGGAAAAACGGGGTGGGAGACGGTTTTTAAAAAATTACAGAAATGGTTCCTGCGATTTCAAACTTGTTATTTATGTTCAAACTTTGGTTTTAAGTTTCATAAATTGCATATTCCCCCCTGGACTTATATTCCATTTTAATACATGCTTATATATATATATATGTATATATATATATATATATATTATATATAGTTTTTACTAATTATTAATAGCAGTATTTATTTTTATTATTATTATTATCATTATTATTATTATTATTATTTTTGTTTAAACTTCATACTTACTAATATAATTTTATAATATATATTTTTTTTATAAAATCATATTAATAACTATATGTAATGTGAATTAATGACACATCAATACGTTTTAAATGAATAGATTTCATTTACTGATATAAACGAGTTCGGTTACAATTTCAAATGGGTCGGATGTTACAGTCTCCCCTGCTTTAGGAAATTTCGTCCCGAAATTTTAATCACGAGGAGGCTGAAACGAAAAGGTGAGGATACTTGGATTTCATTTGGTCCTCACGTTCCCAGGTGTACTCTGGCCCACGTTTAGACTCCCAACGAACTTTGACAATAGGTATCCGGCTACGCTTGAGTTGTTTAACTTCCCGATCCATAATTTCCACAGGTTTCTCAATAAAGTGCATAGATTCATCAATCTGGACTTCGTCGAGTGGAATGTGGAGATTTTCATCGGCAAGGCATTTCTTGAGATTTGAAACATGAAACGTCGGATGTATATTGCTAAGTTCTTGAGGTAGTTCAAGCTTGTAGGCCACTTTCCCAACTCGTTCGAGCACTTTGAATGGACCCACGTAACGAGGTGCAAGCTTCCCTTTCTTTCCAAAGCGAATCACTCCCTTCCAAGGTGACACCTTAAGAAGTACGAGATCACCGACATTGTATTCCATGGGCTTACGTCTTTTGTCAGCATAATGCTTTTGACGATTTCTAGCAGCGACCAAGTTATCACGGATTTTATGAATTTTGTCGGTTGTTTCTTGTATCAATTCCGGACCAGTAATCTGTGATTCACCAACTTCAGACCAACAGATGGGAGATCGACACTTTCGACCATACAAGGCCTCAAATGGTGCCATCTGGATGCTGGTATGATAACTGTTATTGTATGAGAATTCGATCAACGGAAGATGAGAATCCCACGATCCACTGAAATCAATGACACAAGCCCGGAGCATATCCTCGAGGGTCTGTATCGTTCTTTCAGTTTGACCATCGGTTTGCGGGTGATAGGCTATGCTAATATTTAGTTGAGTTCCGAGAGCTGATTGAAGACTTTTCCAGAAACGAGAGATAAAACGACCATCGCGATCAGAAATAATATCTAAAGGTACACCATGCCGACTGACTATTTCATTAATGTAAATACGAGCCAATTTCTCGACTCGATAATCTTCCCGAATTGGAATGAAATGAGCCGACTTAGTCAATCGATCAATGATAACCCAGATACTATCGTGACCACTAGCGGTACGAGGTAGCTTGGTAATGAAATCCATGGATATGCTCTCCCATTTCCATAATGGAACCTCGGGTTGTACGAGTAATCCAGAGGGACGTTGATGTTCGGCTTTGACTTTGGAGCACGTGAGGCATTTAGATACATACAAGGCTATATCCTTCTTCATGCCGGGCCACCAATATTGGTTCCGAAGGTTCATGAACATTTTATCTGCTCCCGGATGAATAGAATAACGAGCCTTGTGAGCCTCATCCAGAATGGTTGTTCGAAGATTATCACGATTCGAAATCCAAAGTCGATTTAGAAAATACAATAGTCCGTCCGACTTGGTTTCCAATTGAAGTTCAGCACCGCATGACATTTCCTCATACATGTTGCCCTCGGTGACTGATTCGTGTTGAGCTTCGAGTATACGGGTTAGGAGGTCGGTTTGAATGGTAATACTTTGAAGCATAACTTGACCCTTTCGACTTAATGCGTCGGCTACGACATTCGCCTTTCCTGGATGGTAGCGAATTTCACAATCGTAGTCATTAAGTAATTCAACCCATCGTCGTTGTCTCATGTTTAATTCCTTCTGATTGAATATGTGCTAAAGGCTTTTATGATCGGTAAATACAATACACTTGGTGCCGTAAAGGTAGTGCCTCCAAATTTTGAGTGCGAATACCACAGCTCCTAGCTCGAGATCATGGGTTGTGTAATTTTTCTCATGAATTTTGAGTTGTCTTGAGGCATAAGCTATGACTTTGCCTCGTTGCATGAGAACACAACCAAGACCTTGCTTTGAAGCATCACAGTAGACAACGAAATCGTCATTCCCATCGGGGAGAGTCAAGACTGGGGCATCACACAACTTCTGCTTGAGGGTTTGAAAAGCTTTCTCCTGATCTGGTCCCCACACGAAACTCTTGTCCTTATGTGTCAAGGCGGTGAGAGGCACAGCGATCTTTGAGAAGTTTGGAATAAAGCGACGGTAGTAACCGGCTAAGCCAAGGAATGAACGAATCTCGGTAGGAGTTTTGGGTTCTACCCAATTCTTCACTGCCTCAATCTTTGCAGGATCCACGTGAATACCTTTGTCGTTTACGATGTGACCAAGGAATTGGACTTCTTTAAGCCAAAATTCACACTTTGAGAATTTTGCATAAAGCTTTTCCTGTTTCAGAAGTTCAAGGATCGAACGGAGATGATGTTCGTGATCGGATTTTGATTTTGAATAAATGAGAATGTCGTCAATAAAAACGATCACGAATTTGTCCAGATATGGTTTACACACGCGGTTCATTAAATCCATGAACACAGCAGGTGCATTGGTTAACCCGAATGGCATTACTGTAAACTCGTAATGGCCATATCTTATGCGAAAAGCTGTCTTGGGAATATCATCATCGTGCACTCGTAATTGATGATAACCTGAGCGGAGATCGATTTTGGAAAAATGAGAGGCTCCTTGAAGCTGATCAAATAAATCGTCGATCCTGGGTAGAGGATACCGGTTTTTGATAGTAAGCTTATTAAGCTCCCGGTAGTCGATGCACATTCGAAAAGACCCGTCCTTCTTCTTCACAAACAAAACTGGGGCTCCCCAGGGCGAGGAACTTGGTCGAATGAAGCCTTTATCAGAGAGCTCTTGAAGTTGACTAGCAAGCTCTTGCATCTCAGATGGTGCAAGTCGATAGGGAGATTTTGCTACTGGAGTTGCGCCAGGCACAAGGTCAATACGGAATTCGACTTGACGAACAGGAGGAAGACCGGTTAAATCATCGGGAAAGACTTCAGGAAACTCTCGAACAACCGGAATGTCTTCAATCTTCTTAGATTTCTCATCTGCCTTCACGATATGAGCTAAGAAAGCCACGTAATGTTTGCGGAGGTACTTTGAGCTTTGGTGCAGGACATGAGTTTTAATCCCTTGGAAAGCTTTTCCCCGTAAATATTTAAGACACTTCCAGATGTGCGAGGGATCCGGATGATTTTCTCGAAACAGACGACTTCAGCATGGTTCTTTGACAACCAATCCATGCCTATAATGACGTCAAAACTTCCAAGTGGCATCGGTATAAGATCGACAGGAAATTCGTGTTCACTAAGTTTAAGGGTACAATTTTGGATGACAGAATCAATTGTGACGGATTTCCCATCAGCTAATTCTACTGTAAACGGTTTCCCTAACTTAGTTCGGGTATTAACAAGCAAAGGTTCAAATTCTAAGGATACAAAACTTTTATCGGCACCGGTATCAAATAAAATTGAAGCATATTGATGATCGATTAGGAACGTACCATTCACCACATCATTGGCAGCCTGAGCTTGTTGGGCATTGATGTTAAAAGCACGCCCTTGTGCTGCGGGTACGGCATTAACGAGCTGAGGACATCGGTTACGGAAATGAGTTGGATCACCACATTGATAACATGCACGAACTTGAGCAATTGCAGGAGGGTTTTGTTGGACTGGCGCATTTACCAATACCTTAGCAGCATTCCTGCATATGTTGAATGTATGGCCAAAACGACCACAACAAGTGCACTGACGACACTTAGCACCAGTAGGATGATGATACTTGCAGATGTTGCATTGTGGAAATGGCCCGGTGTAAGGTTTCTTTGTTGGGGCTTAATTATTCACGGTTGGTTGATAGGTCGGTGCGACTTGGTTGATTGGAACAGCAGGGGTAATTACAGCAAAGTTTTGAGAGTTAGCCTTCCTCTTCCGGTTCCTGGAAGTTTCAGGCTTGTCTTCCTTGGTTGTTTCAGTAGAAGACTTCTCCATTTTCTTCTTGTCACCCTTCCTGGTCAAGGTACCGGCCTTGACATGGTTGTCGGTTAACTGAGCTGCTAGACGGATAGCATCTGCCAAGTTAGTAGGGTTCCTACCCCACACGGTATCCTGAATTTGCATAGGGAGACCACCTATGTACTTCTCGATAGCTCGAGATGAGGGAGTAACTAGATGAGGAACCAGAAGACTCAACTCGTGAAAACGGTTAGTGTAAACCAGATTCTCGCCGCTTTCCTGAGCCAAATCCCAGAATTCAGCTTCTAGTCTTTTGATTTCATTTTGTGGGCAGAATTCTCGTGTCATGAGTTCCTTTACTTCGGCCCACGTCAATGCCAGGGCAGCATCAGTGCCACGGGTTCGTTTCTCCCCGTTCCACCAAGTTAAAGCTCTCTTCTGGAAAACACTGGTAGCGTAGCGAACTTTGAGATTTTCAGGACATTCGCTGTTAAGAAACGTGTTTTCAATACTCTCGAACCATTGCAGAAGACCGGTGGCACCTTCGGCTCCACTAAACTTAGTGGGATTGCAGGAATTGAAATGCTTGTAAGTACAAGTTTTGGGAGGGTTTGGTGCAGTTGGGTTTTGGACAGTGTTTGGTGCAGTTGTGTTTTGGACAGCATTGTTGCCTTGATTCAAATGAGTAAGCAGTGTTGGAATAACCGCAGCAACTTCACGTGCCACCATAGCAGCAATCTTGCGGCCAGAGCTTCTAGATCGGGAGCGGTTTTGACGAGAAGACATGCTGTATAATAAGGAACGAAGAAACCTTTATGAGTAACGGGTAATTGGTTTTTAAAACCTTTCAAAATAATGAAATCGTTAATGAGATTGTTTAAAACAACAATGAGAGGTTAGGAGTGTAAACGTTCGGTTCGCAAACCAAAACGAATACGTTGACTTATCAAAGTATTTGTGTCCAGCACGAGGACATGCGTACCTATAAGCGAATACTCATCCCGAGGGTTCCCAGGTAAGGTAATCAAGTTGTATGAAATACCTTGCCTAGACAGAACACCTTAAGATACAGGTATCCCACTCTTCCAGCATTGCATGTTCTCGGTCGTGTGACACGGACTTTGACGAGATTTGAAAACCATGAATAACAATCGAGTTTTGGAGTTTGAAATCACTTGAATTAGGCACACAATGCCTTAGAATATGAGTTAAGTTTCGTGTGTATATTGATAGATTCATAGTATAAGAAGATTCACATAAACAGAAAATCACATAATCAAGTATAAACATGTAAGACACATAAAATCCCGTCTAAGCATATAAAATACATGAGAGGACTCATGTGTAAAGGTACTTAGTTATATTTGGAAGTTAGTTGATATTTGGTAGGTTAGAGATTATTTTGAAGCAATTACTAAGAAAACCAAAAGAAACGTGATATTAGTTGAACCAATTATTGTATGTTATAATCGTTTACGTTTCGTGACTTCATTCTAATCATCACGAGCTTAGAAATACCCGCCCGAAATTGATTTAGTAATTAATTTCGGGTTGTCCCCGTTTTGGGACTGCTTTTTGAATATTTTATCTCATTTAGGATATGAATGTGTATTACATATTGTTTGTTTAAGAAAAATTTGGTCATTTTCTCTTTGCTCCTCGGGTATATATTTCTATATACTTGGGAGCTAAGAGGAAATGCTGCCGAATTTTTCTTAAACAAACAATTATGTAATACATGTTCATATATGAGATAAAGTATTCAAAAGTGGGTATAGCAGCCTACCCTTTGAAATTCTCAATCTACTGTTCTACTTTTTGTTTGATAAATCGTCTTGTGTTTGAAGCTGCTATTGAGATATTTTTCTAATTTTTTCTTTTAGAATTTATGCTAATTGTTTGCATATTTTAAATTAGTTGTGTTAATTATTAGGTTTTACTTGTATGAATTATGCTATAATATTAGTAATTTGGTATGAATTGTATGAATTATGTTAATTGTATGAATTATCATGTTAATTATATAAATCTTTTGTACTTTAATTTGGCTAAACAAAATTAGTTAGTTATTATGAAAACAATTGTAATAATGTATATTATCATTTGACTTTTATAGTAATTTGTTATTGTTTATATTAGTAGGTTTTAGGGTTTCGGTAAGATTCATTCTGATAATCACGAGTTTAGTAATTCCTTTTTGTTCGAGTTTGTGGATAATTTTTCATCCACTTAAATCCTAATATATTTTGCAGTTCCATAATCATGCCTATCGATAAAAGTTGGCTTCTTAATCCGAATCGTAGATCACCTGAGTATCAACAAGGACTTAGCTCTTTTATAGATATGTGCGAAAAACTTGTGGACAGTTATGGCCAGATTCGATGTCCATGTATGAAATGTCAGAATACGGTATTATTAGGATGGGTTAAATGAAATATCATTTAGAAATATGGGGCATGTGCCGGTCGTACAAGGATTGGATCTATCACGGTGAAAGTTTAATTCCTGAAGTTGTAGTTGTGGAAAACGTTGCGCCAACAAACGAAATGGCTGACGTTATCGAAGACGTTATGGAGGAGAGTAGCGGTCTCCATGAGCAGAGTAGTGGTCTCCATGATGATTTTGAGAACTTGTTAGAAGAAGTTCAATCAGAATTATATCCGGGTTGTGCTAAGTTTTCTTCACTTGATTTTTAGCAAAGCTTATGCATATCAAGGTGAAGAATAAATGGACTAATAGCTCATTTGATGAGCTTCTTGAGTTGTTACAATCTTCACATCCTGAGGGTAATAAAATCCCATCTTCTCATTATGTAGCAAAAAGGACATTAAAAAAGATTGGTTTAGGATATGAGTCGATACATGTGTGCAAATATGATTGTGCTCTTTTCTGGGGAGAAAACCTTTTGTTAGAAAAATGTCCCGTTTGTAATGAGAGTAGTGTCACCCCGACCGACGGCGGAATCATCGGAGCGGACGAGGGAATGATGGATTGTTCATAACACATGGTTGTCTAATAGTGGAAATAATATTAAAATCAGATTACATGATAGAATAAGTACAACATACACAAATACAACAATCGAAACCACAAATAATAATTGTCTTTTATGTTAACTAGGTCCGTGTCTTAGATGAGCACGTAGAAGTCCACTATCTTGCTTAACCTGAAATCATGTGAGAAAATAAAGTCAGCTAACGAGTTAGCTGGTGAGTAATCACAGTTTTGAATATACATATAGATTGATTGATTGATCCATCGATTGTAATTCAATTCACAAGGTAATATTAAGACTTATATGGCAACCGCGAAGCATATAGATAAACCGATACAATATAAACCCCTTGACTTGACACTTGCATATAATAGACTCCACACAAACACCATAGATTGACTAATTGCCTCTGGCACAATCACCACTCGTAAGCCATATGGGGTGGGTTATCCAAACCAGTAGATCTACATTGTTGCCAGGATTGATTGATTGATTGAATTAGGGTTCTACTGTCGTTCAGTTTATCACAGTATGTTCACGTAATTGCAAGTAATAACATAACCTGTCTTGAATTGAATTGAAAATGAAATAACAATAGAATATCATGATAGAATATATTGTATCACATGATTTCCCCTAAATAGGAAATGATATAAAAAGGGGATATGAATACTCACTTGATTGATGAGATTGGAATTTGGACGTGATAGATTAGACACCAACGATTTCCTTATAATTAACCTAAGGAACGGTGTCTCGAGTTAGAATAATAACGATTTGGGAATTTGGGAATGTATTAAGATTTCCATTGGGTCTGGAATGGTAGTTTAAATTGATTAATTTTATTTGGTTTGAATGTCTTGAAATAATCGAGTTTATTGAAAGTGATTATGTCAAGAATTTTAATAAAATTTATACGTGTAAGTTATACATTTATACAATTTATTATAAATTGTAGATGTATAATTATATTCATAATTATATAATCAAATATTTATATATAATTTATGTATAATTATATACATGATTATATGTATATAATACATTTGTACATAAGTGAACATGACTATATATTGTATGTTAATTTTATACTCGAGTTATAAATTGTATACAATTATGTAAATGTAATTTATTCAAATAACAATTGTTTCGGTAATTGAATAATATATAACTATATATATATTGGGTTCAATTTATTTATTGTGTATTTATGTATTACACACTAATTATAATTTGGTAGAAACATAATTAGTTATTTTATTTATTTAAAACAAATAAAATAAATGAATAAAATATAAAAATAAATTTCAGAAAGTAGTTGAGTTGTTTTAAAAATTTGTTATGTTTGTAAAAGTGTTTTTATGATTTTTAGAATTTTTTTCTGAATTTTTAAAGGCTTAAAAGGCCTTAAAAAAATAGTGTAGGTGCCCGGGGTCGAACCCGGGACCTTCTGCTTGAGTTAGAGCGTGGGAACCATTGAACCAAAGGCCGTGGCCGCGATAACTCTCGGCCTTTAATTCTTTTAAACACCTTCTGCTTCAATCCCAAATCACCATATGAACCCTAGATCGAATCCCGTCCAATTGAACCCCGATTCGATCATTATGGCTACTGAAATCATGGGGCTTTTATTCCTCATGAAAAACCGAGTTCATAGATGTATCAATTACCTGTTAAGATGGTGTATTCGAGGTGTTTGAGTTCGAGATAGGTCCGCGACTAGATGCCAATCGAATGTTGCTCAGATCGTGATGATAATCAAATTAAATTGATATGAAGCTTTGGATGATGATCGAGAGTGAAAGCCCCTAATCAATTTCAGGTTTTGAAACTCCGAAGGTGGGGTTCGAGTGAGTTGCAGGTCGCGATGAAGATGATGATCAATTCGATGTGTGTGTGTGTTTTCAGATGAATTTGAGAGTACAGGTAGGTTCGGAACTGAGAAATGTTTGATTATATGAATTCAATTTGTTTATTACAAGTGTTTGAGTGGGTTTCTTTGTCGTTTAGAATCCGAGATAAAAGTAGGATTTTTAGCCGTTAATTTGACTAATTCAACACGTTTTTGTGTTGGAATTCAATCTAAATTGGATCCAAGAAAACTTTCGATGTGATTGTGGGTTCAATTTTGATAATTTGTCCGATTTCTTGTCGGGAATTTTTGTGTGTTCGATGTGGAGCTTCGGATTCGATTATTACCGACAATTAATGGTGTTTAATGGTTGCACTGAGTTCGAAACTCATCCACGACACATTGGGACCGGTTTTGTGGGTTGAAATGGTGTATTTTACCATTTGGCTTCGCCGGAGTTTTGGCCGGAGTATCGCCGCGAGTCGCCGGAAAAACGGGGTGGGAGACGGTTTTTAAAAAAATTACAGAAATGGTCCCTGCGATTTCAAACTTGTTATTTTATGTTCAAACTTTGGTTTTAAGTTTCATAAATTGCATATTCCCCCCTGGACTTATATTCCATTTTAATACATGCTTATATATATATATGTATATATAATATATATATATTATATATATAGTTTTACTAATTATTAATAGCAGTATTTATTTTTATTATTATTATTATCATTATTATTATTATTATTTTTGTTTAAACTTCATACTTACTAATATAATTTTATAATATATATTTTTTTTTATAAAATCATATTAATAACTATATGTAATGTGAATTAATGACACATCAATACGTTTTAAATGAATAGATTTCATTTACTGATATAACGAGTTCGGTTACAATTTCAAATGGGTCGGATGTTACAGTCTCCCCTGCTTTAGGAAATTTCGTCCCGAAATTTTAATCACGAGGAGGCTGAAACGAAAAGGTGAGGATACTTGGATTTCATTTGGTCCTCACGTTCCCAGGTGTACTCTGGCCCACGTTTAGACTCCCAACGAACTTTGACAATAGGTATCCGGCTACGCTTGAGTTGTTTAACTTCCCGATCCATAATTTCCACAGGTTTCTCAATAAAGTGCATAGATTCATCAATCTGGACTTCGTCGAGTGGAATGTGGAGATTTTCATCGGCAAGGCATTTCTTGAGATTTGAAACATGAAACGTCGGATGTATATTGCTAAGTTCTTGAGGTAGTTCAAGCTTGTAGGCCACTTTCCCAACTCGTTCGAGCACTTTGAATGGACCCACGTAACGAGGTGCAAGCTTCCCTTTCTTTCCAAAGCGAATCACTCCCTTCCAAGGTGACACCTTAAGAAGTACGAGATCACCGACATTGTATTCCATGGGCTTACGTCTTTTGTCAGCATAATGCTTTTGACGATTTCTAGCAGCGACCAAGTTATCACGGATTTTATGAATTTTGTCGGTTGTTTCTTGTATCAATTCCGGACCAGTAATCTGTGATTCACCAACTTCAGACCAACAGATGGGAGATCGACACTTTCGACCATACAAGGCCTCAAATGGTGCCATCTGGATGCTGGTATGATAACTGTTATTGTATGAGAATTCGATCAACGGAAGATGAGAATCCCACGATCCACTGAAATCAATGACACAAGCCCGGAGCATATCCTCGAGGGTCTGTATCGTTCTTTCAGTTTGACCATCGGTTTGCGGGTGATAGGCTATGCTAATATTTAGTTGAGTTCCGAGAGCTGATTGAAGACTTTTCCAGAAACGAGAGATAAAACGACCATCGCGATCAGAATAATATCTAAAGGTACACCATGCCGACTGACTATTTCATTAATGTAAATACGAGCCAATTTCTCGACTCGATAATCTTCCCGAATTGGAATGAAATGAGCCGACTTAGTCAATCGATCAATGATAACCCAGATACTATCGTGACCACTAGCGGTACGAGGTAGCTTGGTAATGAAATCCATGGATATGCTCTCCCATTTCCATAATGGAACCTCGGGTTGTACGAGTAATCCAGAGGGACGTTGATGTTCGGCTTTGACTTTGGAGCACGTGAGGCATTTAGATACATACAAGGCTATATCCTTCTTCATGCCGGGCCACCAATATTGGTTCCGAAGGTTCATGAACATTTTATCTGCTCCCGGATGAATAGAATAACGAGCCTTGTGAGCCTCATCCAGAATGGTTGTTCGAAGATTATCACGATTCGAAATCCAAAGTCGATTTAGAAAATACAATAGTCCGTCCGACTTGGTTTCCAATTGAAGTTCAGCACCGCATGACATTTCCTCATACATGTTGCCCTCGGTGACTGATTCGTGTTGAGCTTCGAGTATACGGGTTAGGAGGTCGGTTTGAATGGTAATACTTTGAAGCATAACTTGACCCTTTCGACTTAATGCGTCGGCTACGACATTCGCCTTTCCTGGATGGTAGCGAATTTCACAATCGTAGTCATTAAGTAATTCAACCCATCGTCGTTGTCTCATGTTTAATTCCTTCTGATTGAATATGTGCTAAAGGCTTTTATGATCGGTAAATACAATACACTTGGTGCCGTAAAGGTAGTGCCTCCAAATTTTGAGTGCGAATACCACAGCTCCTAGCTCGAGATCATGGGTTGTGTAATTTTTCTCATGAATTTTGAGTTGTCTTGAGGCATAAGCTATGACTTTGCCTCGTTGCATGAGAACACAACCAAGACCTTGCTTTGAAGCATCACAGTAGACAACGAAATCGTCATTCCCATCGGGGAGAGTCAAGACTGGGGCATCACACAACTTCTGCTTGAGGGTTTGAAAAGCTTTCTCCTGATCTGGTCCCCACACGAACTCTTGTCCTTATGTGTCAAGGCGGTGAGAGGCACAGCGATCTTTGAGAAGTTTGGAATAAAGCGACGGTAGTAACCGGCTAAGCCAAGGAATGAACGAATCTCGGTAGGAGTTTTGGGTTCTACCCAATTCTTCACTGCCTCAATCTTTGCAGGATCCACGTGAATACCTTTGTCGTTTACGATGTGACCAAGGAATGGACTTCTTTAAGCCAAAATTCACACTTTGAGAATTTTGCATAAAGCTTTTCCTGTTTCAGAAGTTCAAGGATCGAACGGAGATGATGTTCGTGATCGGATTTTGATTTTGAATAAATGAGAATGTCGTCAATAAAAACGATCACGAATTTGTCCAGATATGGTTTACACACGCGGTTCATTAAATCCATGAACACAGCAGGTGCATTGGTTAACCCGAATGGCATTACTGTAAACTCGTAATGGCCATATCTTATGCGAAAGCTGTCTTGGGAATATCATCATCGTGCACTCGTAATTGATGATAACCTGAGCGGAGATCGATTTTGGAAAAATGAGAGGCTCCTTGAAGCTGATCAAATAAATCGTCGATCCTGGTAGAGGATACCGGTTTTTGATAGTAAGCTTATTAAGCTCCCGGTAGTCGATGCACATTCGAAAAGACCCGTCCTTCTTCTTCACAAACAAAACTGGGGCTCCCCAGGGCGAGGAACTTGGTCGAATGAAGCCTTTATCAGAGAGCTCTTGAAGTTGACTAGCAAGCTCTTGCATCTCAGATGGTGCAAGTCGATAGGGAGATTTTGCTACTGGAGTTGCGCCAGGCACAAGGTCAATACGGAATTCGACTTGACGAACAGGAGGAAGACCGGTTAAATCATCGGGAAAGACTTCAGGAAACTCTCGAACAACCGGAATGTCTTCAATCTTCTTAGATTTCTCATCTGCCTTCACGATATGAGCTAAGAAAGCCACGTAATGTTTGCGGAGGTACTTTTGAGCTTTGGTGCAGGACATGAGTTTTAATCCCTTGGAAAGCTTTTCCCCGTAAATATTTAAGACACTTCCAGATGCGCGAGGGATCCGGATGATTTTCTCGAAACAGACGACTTCAGCATGGTTCTTTGACAACCAATCCATGCCTATAATGACGTCAAAACTTCCAAGTGGCATCGGTATAAGATCGACAGGAAATTCGTGTTCACTAAGTTTAAGGGTACAATTTTGGATGACAGAATCAATTGTGACGGATTTCCCTAACTGGTCGAAACGAAGCATATTTTTTGAACTTGAGTATTGGTCTTCTCTGCAGCTAAAACATAACCTAGATGTGATGCATATCGAAAAAATGTGTGTGACAGTTTGTTGGGTACTCTTCTAATGAATGAAAAGAGCAAAGATACGCCAAATGCACGCGTTGACCTGAAAAATCTAAATATTCGAAGTAGGCAGTGGTGGAGAAAAAGAATGGCAAGTGGTATAGTCCACATCCAAAATACTCATTGAAGATCAGTGATCGAAAGTTATTTTGTGAGTTTATAAAGGATGTTAAATTGCCTGATGGGTTCGGATCTAATATCAGGAAGAGAGTGGTAGATAACAATACTAATATTACTGGGTTGAAATCTCATGACTGTCATATTCTCATGTAGCGTTTAATACCGATTGGGTTAGATGCTTTTTGACCAAAGATACTTATACACCAATAGTTGATCTTTGTACGTTTTTTAAGCAACTCTGCTCAAGAACACTATTGGTCGAGGATATGAAGAAAGCTAAGGATGCCATTCTTATAATATTGTGCAAGTTAGAGTTGATCTATCCTCCGGTGTTTTTTGACATTATGGTTCATTTAGTTTTGCATTTACCTGATGAAGCGATTCGTGGTGGTCCTGTATGTATGAGATGGATGTATCCGTTTGAAAGATATATGAAAAACTAAAAATTATGTCAGAAACAAAGCAAGGCCGGAAGGTTGTATAGCTGAAGGTTATGTTGCTGAAGAAGCTCTATCATTTTGTTCGAGATACCTTCGAGATGTTGAGACTCAGTTTAATCGCCCTGACAGAAACGAGGATGTCATTATCCAAAAAAGAAACGTGTATGCATTTGAGTCTAAATGTCGTCCGGCTAGTGCAACAAAGATGAAATACCTTTCTCCAAGTGAAAAGCTTAAGTTAGAATGGTTTGTGCTCGATAGCTGTCAAGAAGTCAGAGATTATATGAAGTAAAGTTTCCTATCTTTAACTTTGCATCATTAATTAAATATATTTCATTGTCACTTATTGTATATTTTTATCAATATTGTAGTGAATTTAAATCTGTATGTCCACATGAGGATATTAAAATCAAATTTCCATCATGGTTCCTCGAGAAGGTAATCTATATCTAACACGTGTTACTATATATTTGTTAGGTATTCCATATATAACACGTGTTAATCCTCCAACAGGAATGAATCATGATAATTGGAACAAAACCGTTGACTATTTTATGAGTGACGCATATAGGAATGTGTCAAGTTCAAACAAATCAAATCGTCAACAACAAATATATACAAACCGTGGGGGGACTGCTTCATATAGTAGTTATTGTTATAAGCAGGTAATGATTTAAATTTATATATTTGTGTATTATATATTAGTATTTTTTAATATATATTATACTTTTTAAAAACAGAATAAAAGCAGACTTGAAACGTTTCATGATGCTCATACTGGTAAAGATGGGACATTTGATAGCGAGGTAGCAGAGCAACAATATGTAAGTATTTCTTAAAAGTATAATTTTTAAATATATATTTATGTATGTATAAATATGTTGATATATTTTTGTTAATTAATACAGAACCAATTAAAGGAAAGGTTTGATGAGCTAAGTCAAACCCAAAATCAAGAAGTGGATCATCAACGCTGAATGAAGTCGATATCTTTGAGTCGGTGTTGGGACAACGGCGTGGACATATTCGGGGGATTGGGCGTAAACCATTTTCATCTGCAGGGACGAGTTCTTTTGTTCATGATCATGAACAAACTCCTCAGTCGTTTACACAGGTAAGTGCATCATAGTTGGATGTGTTAAGTTCATCATAGTTCACTTAGGTTTATTATGACTTTTTATCCCTAAAATAGACTTTAATTATCTAAGTTTAGCTTAAACGGGTCAAAATGGGTGAAAACAACATGATTTGAGTTAAAACGGGTCAAAATGAGTTAAACTTGGATGTGTTAAGTTCATCATAGTTCATTTTGGTTTTTTATGACTTTTTATTGCTAAAATAGACTTTAATTATCTAAATTTAGCTTAAACGGGTCAAAATGGGTGAAAACAACATGATTTGAGTTAAAACGGGTCAAAATGAGTTAAACTTGGATGTGTTAAGTTCATCATAGTTCACTTAGGTTTATTATGACTTTTTATCCCTAAAATAGACTTTAATTATCTAAGTTTAGCTTAAACGGGTCAAAATGGGTGAAAACAACATGATTTGAGTTAAAACGGGTCAAAATGAGTTAAACTTGGATGTGTTAAGTTCATCATAGTTCACTTAGGTTTATTATGACTTTTTATCCCTAAAATAGACTTTAATTATCTAAGTTTAGCTTAAACGGGTCAAAATGGGTGAAAACAACATGATTTGAGTTAAAACGGGTCAAAATGAGTTAAACTTGGATGTGTTAAGTTCATCATAGTTCATTTTGGTTTTTTATGACTTTTTATTGCTAAAATAGACTTTAATTATCTAAGTTTAGCTTAAACGGGTCAAAATGGGTGAAAACAACATGATTTGAGTTAAAACGGGTCAAAATGAGTTAAACTTGGATGTGTTAAGTTCATCATAGTTCACTTAGGTTTATTATGACTTTTTATCCCTAAAATAGACTTTAATTATCTAAGTTTAGCTTAAACGGGTCAAAATGGGTGAAAACAACATGATTTGAGTTAAAACGGGTCAAAATGAGTTAAACTTGGATGTGTTAAGTTCATCATAGTTCATTTTGGTTTTTTATGACTTTTTATTGCTAAAATAGACTTTAATTATTTAAGTTTAGCTTAAACGGGTCAAAATGGGTGAAAACAACATGATTTGAGTTAAAACGGGTCAAAATGAGTTAAACTTGGATGTGTTAAATTCATCATAGTTCACTTAGGTTTATTATGACTTTTTATCCCTAAAATAGACTTTAATTATCTAAGTTTAGCTTAAACGGGTCAAAATGGGTGAAAACAACATGATTTGAGTTAAAACGGGTCAAAATGAGTTAAACTTGGATGTGTTAAGTTCATCATAGTTCATTTTGGTTTATTATGACTTTTTATCCCTAAAATAGACTTTAATTATCTAAGTTTAGCTTAAACGGGTCAAAATGGGTGAAAACAACATGATTTGAGTTAAAACGGGTCAAAATGAGTTAAACTTGGATGTGTTAAATTCATCATAGTTCACTTAGGTTTATTATGACTTTTTATCCCTAAAATAGACTTTAATTATCTAAGTTTAGCTTAAACGGGTCAAAATGGGTGAAAACAACATGATTTGAGTTAAAACGGGTCAAAATGAGTTAAACTTGGATGTGTTAAGTTCATCATAGTTCATTTTGGTTTTTTATGACTTTTTATTGCTAAAATAGACTTTAATTATCTAAGTTTAGCTTAAACTTGTCAAAATGGGTGAAAACAACAAGATTTGAGTTAAAACGGGTCAAAATGAGTTAAACTTGGATGTGTTAAGTTCATCATAGTTGTTTTAGGTTATTATGACTTGGATGTGTTAAGTTCATCATAAGTGTGTTTGTTTAACATCATTAATTGACACTTCATATACTTAGCCAAGATATAAATGTATATTTGTTTTTGTAGGAGCAAATTTCAAGTCTATTTCAAAACGCGCAATTTATGTCACAAATGACGCAATTAATTGCTTCGCAAAAGGCTCCAAATCAAGTCGAAGAAGAGGATTCAGACGAGGGGGATGAATAGCATGCTTATTATTGTATGACATTGCGTAATCTAGATTTTAAGCTTTTAAACATGACTTAATTATCTATGTATGATTGGATGATATTTTGTATGTAATCTAGATTGTAGTTTATGTATAATTTTATGATATTGTGTAGTGTAATCTAGATTTGATAAACATAGGTTTATTTTGGCTGGAAAACAGGATTTCCAAAAAAAAAAACAAAAAAAATTAAAAAAAAGACCATTAGCGGCGACATATGTCGCCGCTAATAGTCGCAAAATACCATTAGGTGGCGACAATTATTAGCGGCGGTTTTTTGGTCAATAGCGGCGACACTTTTAGCGGCGACTTATTAGCGGCGACTCTTTGGTCAATAGCGACGAACTTTTAGTGGCGACTTATTAGCGGCGACTTATTAGCGGCGACTAGTAATAGCGGCGACACTTAGGGGTATTAGCGGCGACATATGTCGCCGCTAAAGGTCTTCTTCCTTGTAGTGTTTCTACCATTTCTTGCTAATTAACCACTTGCTTGAATCTTGCATTTTGCTATCCATTCCTTCAAGTTCTTTCTTTCTTTAGACGCCTCTTGATTTACCTTGTCGCGTCTTGCTCAATTTGCTACTAATTGACCAGCTTTCACCAAGCGATTCCCTTATTGCTTGCTTTCCTTCTTACGACTTGATTACATGGAATCGCTGCTTTACTTGCTTTCCGCGAACCATCCGATATGAGGCTAGGGCTCTGATATCAATTGTTGGATCTAGCCTCATATTTTTACACTTCTAAATTTGTTCATAGCCGAACCGTAAGAAATGTTAAAATGCAAAAAAGAAAATCAAACAGAAGGTTCTTTCCCCACTTCTTTCATAGCAATAAAGCAACTTAAATAACAAAATATGTCTACAAAACGTGTGCTATGAACAATTTATTGTAGTGGTACATCATTTGGAAAACAGATCCAAAACTTGCTAATCAAACTATTTATTAGTAAATGTAAACAAAAGACCTTTCAAGAACCTCTAACCAGCCTGGTGAATCCAGAATCAACTTTGAACACACAACCAAACCATGATTCAAATGGCTTGTTAGTTGTTAATTAGAAGTGTTGTGGCAATCTTTGTAACATTTTTTGGTGGAGATGACAAAGCTTCTGTTGCATTGGTTCTAAGATTATTGAAGGTGGATTAGGTTGAGTTGGTTTTTTGTCAATATATGTTTGCATTTATTCTTTAGTTAGGACCAATTTGTGGCTTCATATGAAGTTGTTGAGAGTTGATAACTTGATTAGATATAGTTAGCATAATTGGATCTATTCAATAATAATACTCAAAGGAAATGGCATATCAACAATCCTTGCAAGTATCTATTTACAACTCCATTCAACATAATTTTAACATCGATCTGCTAACATCTATATCGATCAACCACAACCACACATAGGGGCCAAAAGCCCAAAATTTCTTGTTGAAACTTAAATTTTACCATAGGAAAGCATCATGTCATATATGTATCTTCACCGTCATCAAAACTTGAAATCAAATCTATTGCGTATCAGAAATTAACCCAAACATAATCAAACATTTATGATCATAGAAAGCAAACTTTATGTTTTTGCAAATGAATATCTGCAAAATAATATTCAGATTTCAAATCACAAACATGATGGCTAGCTAGCTACAATTAGGTGTTACAAATGCATCTTTCTCATTTTTAATCCCTACCTTGCAACTTAAAAAAAAAACCACATTAGTGTGAAAATGGCCTCATGATGCCTCTAAGACTGTGAGCATGTAGTAAAAGACCAGGAAGAACAACAGATGGGATATCTTTTTCTATTTGGGCAATGGGTATGCCTCAAAACTATATGCAAATTGAGTGGGACTTAAGTTTTTTCACACCTCTCTGAGACACACATGCCAACCACCTTAACTACTAGAAATATAAACATGCATACTCCCACGAATTGTGTTGTCATGGAGAAGATAGGTCTAAACTTGTTAAAAGAATGGGTATTTTCTCTATGTTTTGAAAGTTTTGTCTTTGTATTAAATCTGATGTCGAATAATGCTTATAACTTAAGTAAGTCCTGCATGCGTTTGATTTTAATACTTCTTGCCATTGATTAAAATAGGTCCATATGTTTTTATATCATAAATGTCACATTATATTGTGAAATTATTTTTCTTTGGGATACAAACAAGGGAAATAATATTTAATGTTTTCATAACCGAATCGAGCATTAATCTCGTCACTGTATCAGTCCATTGGTCTGAGTGGAATTAAAAGTGAATGATGTCATAAATATTACAAAAAGTTAAACTATATATATCTAAAATAAAATAATAAAATCTTTATGTTATGACATAGATTTGCAATTTAAAGACTCAAGTAAATAAAATTTGAAGCTACATATATTAAATTAATTACTAAATGAGATTTTTAAGAAAATGTTTAATAAAGAAAAATTCAGTTCACTAGTTCAAATGTAAAAGATTAATTATTAGGCAAAACTAGGTTAAACCCCCAGTTCACAGTAGGATCGACCGGCCGTGAAAACATTACTTACACATCAAATTATCATTAATTATAATAATATGCTCCGTACACTCTACTACAGAAAAAAGTATTTGTAACAATAGATTAGTCGCTAATTTATGTCGCAAAATTATTTCGTTGCAAATTTAGCGATAGAAACTTATCGCGAACGTTAACTGATGGTTTGTTCATTTTGTGACGGTTTTGACGGTGGATTTTCTATATATAATTTCCAATGCACCTTAAATTTAACTCATTCTTTATTAAAAAAAACAGTCAATCCCAGAAAACTTATATTACAATTTAAGACCAAACTTATACACAATAAACTGTTCTTGAAAATTAAATATCGTCATAGACCATATGTCTTCATAATTTCATATTCAACTGTCATTTTCAAAAGAAGGTGATTTATTTTTGTTTCTTTTATGAGAAAAATAAGGTGCTAGTGGTACATAAAAATAGTCACCGCATTTCACCAACCATCTTCTTCTGTTTATAAATACTCAAACACCAAACCAAATTAATTAAATCAATAGTTCTGTAACATTATAGTTATTTATTTCTGCTTCAAATTTCAACAATGTCTAAAGAAAACACAAGGAGAAACATTGTGGAGAAGAAGAACATTACCAGAGACAAAGATCAGAAGCTTTCATCAACTCAAAATCTGCTATCAAAACACTTGAAGAAAGTTTATCCTGTTGGGATACACAAAACAAGCTCACTGCTCTCTCTATCTTCACTTTCTTTAACTCTTTCCCATAACTCAAGCGGGTCGTTTACAGATTCTTCGCCTACGCTTGAGCAGACCATCTCGTCTGCACTGCAGCTGATTGCACCAACACCTGCACCAGCACCAGCACCGACACCTGTTCGAAGAGAGGTGCCTGCTGCAAGAACTAGTGGTCATGGTTTGGTTCCACAACCAAATTGGATCCCAGCAACTGTGAAGATGGCTTAAGAAGATGCAATTGGATTACTAAAAACAGTGGTAAGTTGAAGTTATCATATAATACAGTCATTACAGATGCAACAAACGTGAGATTTACTCTAAGTTTTCAATTCTACAAAAGATTCAAAAATGTCCAAACTATTGCCTGAATTTTATATTTTCAGAGTTTATAGATGTAAACGTCTGTTGTTTACATGAATACAAACATCATCTGATAAAAAGTTTGCATGTTTTACAAATATGGGTCGAAAATGTTGCAAGTTGAAAATTTGATGTGGTGTATTCTTGTCAATAAATTCCAGGAACACTCAGTGTTCATAGGATTAGTGGTGCTCGCTACGTTATTGTTTTTATGAGTGTTTTTGTATCTACATTATCAAATCTAATTATCTAAATATGGAAATCATACAACATAATTAGGAAGTTGAAGTAGAATCTATTCTTGCTACCTACATTATGTTGATCAAGTATTTTATTCTAATTCAAGAGAGTAATACAAAAAATGCTACAAATAGATGCATATATGTATTTATATAATCTATGTATGTTGTATAATAAGTCTCTTTGAAAGCGGTCTCTCTACCTATCTGGATAGAGGAAAGACTTGCCACCACCTACCCCTCCCAGACCCTGCTCTTGAGTGGGATATACTGGGTTTGTTTGTTTGTTTGTTATGTATGTTGTATAATAAATAATGAGTCATGCAGTTCAACAGTAATTAACTAATTTCATGTCAGGATTTTATAATAGTTTGGTGTTTGGTATGACAGAAACATAAAACCTAATATACCGAACTCCTATTCTCTTGTCATGACTCTTGATTAATCATGGAGACCAATAAAATATGTTATTTCTATAACCACTCTAGTGTCTTATTAATACTCCAAGCATTCAGTATAACACCAATTAAATATTAACCAAGTAAACAGCTTGTAAAATGTATGTATTCTGTACTTAACAACTATATATGTCGCAATCTAGTTGATTAAGTTCAATTAACTACTCGCGATTGATACACAAATCTAGGATTTTAATGTGTTTTGTTTTGTTCAGATAAACTTTATGTACAGTTTCATGACGAATGCTGGGGAGTTCCTGTGTATGATGACAAGTAAATGATCTGTTTCTTTTAGTTTCCGTAAATATGGTTAATCTGTTAGTAAGTGGAAGTTAACTTGTAACAACTTTCAAATTAACAGTCAACTGTTCGAGCTGCTGTCGCTGTGTGGAATGTTGATGGACTACAATTGGACTGAGATCTTGAAAAGGAAGTGTCTTTTAAGGTAACAAAAACTATCATATGTTCACTTTGTACCCTTTACAACTTTTCAACATTCTGTAACATCTTTTTGTTCATTAATGTAGAGAAGCTTTCTCGGGATTTGAACCTAACATTGTTGCTAAGATGGGCGAGGACGAGATCATGGAAATAGCCTCTAACAAGGAGATAATGTTAGCTGAAAGTCGGGTCAGGTCCATAGTCGAAAACGCCAAATGCATCCTTAAAGTAAGTTACAACTCATGGGTCATGAAGATCTATACATATTTCCAAAAGATAAATATTTATCAATCACTGATGCAGATTGCTAAAGCACATGGATCCTTCAGTGGGTATATGTGGGGTTCTGTAAACTATAAACCTACCATTAACAGATGCAGACATTCAAGAAATGTACCTCTAAGAACACCAAAAGCAGAAGCCATTAGCAAAGATTTACTGAAGCATGGGTTCCGGTTGGTTGGTCCGGTGATCGTTTATTCGTTCATGCAAGCTGCAGGAATGAGCATTGACCATCTTGTTGACTGCTTTAGGTTTAGTGAATGTGTGAACCTTGCTGAAAGACCATGGAGACATGTCTAACTTAACTATTTATTGGATATATACACACATAATATATAGAGGGGGTGTTTATTTTAACATTATTGATTTTATTTCACAGGGGATGCATTTCAGTACGATTTATATTTGGTGTGTATGTAATGTATGTCAGCGTGGGATCGATTGATTTTGTTCAGAATCTTTAATTATAAGTGAGGATATTTTTTGTAATAAATCATTTATGTAAGTAATAAGCCTTTTAATGTTAATGAAGATTACTATTGAAAGTTGATTTTATGATTTTATCTGGTTTCACTGGTCTGTGCCAAGGAAAGTTTGACCCGACCCATATCCCTTCTGAACGGTTTCTTTATATGTTGCCGCTTAGAATCAACCCGACAAGACCCAACCCACTAGATATGCGATAGCCACATTGTTTGAACTAAATATTCACTATCAAATATTGACTAATTATTTATTTATAAACATGCGAGGGAAACAACAAATAACCAAAATGAAATGCTAAAAGTCCTCAAGAAAGAATATTTACCATTAAACTAAAAATCCTAAACCCTAAACGCTAAATGATTCTAAAAACCCAACCCGGCCCACAAGTCTGCAGGTCAACTTATTCAAAGTCAAACCCATAAAACCAGTAACGTAGGAAAACCCATCTCAAAACTGGCAAGATGTCCCGAGCCTCTGTCTCTGCCTCTGACCCATTGCAATGGATTTACGCTTCGCGAATGCAGGGTAAAGCAGCTCTTGAAAAATCTCCAGAAACAATTCCCATTGCTCTTCGTTCATGTCACCCAACTTCACGAAGCTAGCACCAGCTGCAAGCGGCTCATTCGCGCTCCTGTGTCCAGATGAGGAGTTCACAGCCATGTAACCGTTGCTTTCTGCTTTCATTTTAGGGCTTTTCAGCTTACTAACACCACTGTTATCGCTTAAGCTCAGCATCTTGATCGACAACTGTGGAGCACAAGGTAGCTCTGCAGATGCAGGGCACGTGTCATCTTCTGTTTCCTCTTCACTTTCTTCATCCTCCTCTTCAAGTTTAGAAAGCGGGTTTCTCCCAAAGCCGAAACCCAAGCCTTCATATGACAGTTTAGGAGTGTAGTCAAAGGCCAAATCATCATAGTCAAGTTCAAACTGGAATCCATCTTCTTTGGCATCAGCCTCTGGGGCTAAAGTTGTGATTTCTGCCTCCTTCTCGGCTACAATTCTTCTAGCATCCATACATAAAACCTCGAGCTCACTTGGCTCCTCTTCACCACGCCTAAATTCCCGACTCATCATCTCACCAATTTCAGCTAAACACAAACCATAAGTAGCAGCTTCTTTCAAGAAAACCGTGCAGAGAATTAAAACCCGTAAACAAGCCTCTCGTATCATGGGGAGCTCAGTTTTTAACATCTCTGAATCATAATATGGATCGAGTTTTTCAATGTACTCGAGCTCGTCCTCTGAGAAAGGAATTGAAGCTTGGGGCCAATGGATCCACTCGAAATACGGGTCCTCTAAATTTTCTGGTAAACAAAGCCCATGGTCAATGGGTATGAGTTCAACTTCACTAAATCTTTTACCATCATCAGTGCTAAGCTTTCTAACTAGTAAATTTCCTGCGTGTCGATCAGTGTTGAAAATTCTTATATCTAATATACCGATGCGATGAACAGCAGACACAGGGAAACTAGAGGTTCCGTGGTCACTAGCATCAAAATCATGTGGGATAAACTGCTGGAATGAAGCAATCTTGCTAAAAAGCTTCTTCTTTCTTTGAATCTTGTTGCTGTTGTGCCCACTTACACCATCATTGACATTGAAAATTGAATGTGTAATCTTGACCAATGCAGTTGGCGGAACATTAGCAAAGTGATCATAGTCCAGAAGATAAGCAGCCACCTCACGAAAACCTGTTTCACCCACCCGAACTGAACGCTTCAACCCAGGTTGACCAAGAGCTTTACCCACAAACCCTTTCGGGTTGTTAGGTGCAAATGGTTCTTCATCAGTTGGCTTCACTATCGCGACACTCTCACCTCTACTGTTTCTGAAATAATAAGCACCCCCAAGCCCCCATGCACAGGAACCGGGTCAACTCCACTGTTTATTGCATACACAACCTCATCAACAAGTTGTTTCGTCCTCACGAAACTACTCGAGTGACCCAAGATCTCAACAGGCCCACTTTGATCTTTCTGCTGTATATCTCTACCGGTGGGGGATAAACAAGGTGTTGAAGAGCTTCGATGCATAATATTTCTGGTTAAAAGAAGCGGAGAATCATTACGAATTGCACTAAGATCGTTATTCAAAACCATATCTCCAAACGTCAAAGAGCTTTCTCCCATCGGGGCGTTTAAAGCAATCTGTAACCTACGCTTAACCATATGAGCACTATCACTTCGATCTAGCTCCAATCCTAACACACAACCAGTTTCAGTTTGAACAAAAACACGTCTTCTGCCAGTGGGTTTCACCCCTTCAATCCTAGTGTTCCCATGGTATTCCCTTCCTAAGGGACTTCTAAAAAGTGCTACAGCCATTTGGGTCTGAACTGGGCTGTCCAGGTCAGCAGACATGAACCAAAAGAAGGTAACTATGTATTTTCTGTATTCCCCAAAAACGATCCGAACCCAGAAACAAGCTGCAAACTAATGGCGGTAAGCTGGTATCGCGCACAAACAATCATCAATCAACAAAACTGGCCCCAATTCACCGCAGTTGTTACTACTACATAAACAGAGCCATCATCAATCTGTTCTGCCTAATCTGTACCAAAAGAACACAAGAATGTCTTAATCAATCCACAAGACCAATGCTTTTAATTAAATTAATCAACAAACTATAAGAACATTGTTTCTTAGCTTGTGACACATTAATTGTACTCAGAAACCATGAAAACACAATCTCCTAACAACATCAATTCACACAGGTTAAACAGATCTAGTATGAAACAAAGCAATACATTTTCATCATTTTCATCACCAACACAACCAATCCAAAAACAACTCAAAACAAATTGATACACACGCCTTAAATTCCACAAAACACCAAATCTTTTCTCAGGACTTTTCACAAACACCTGGCGGGCACCCACAAAATGCACAAACCCAAGTCAAATTCGCCCTAATCCAACAACACATCACAACAAGCTATCAACGAAGCTCCAAACGACGATTAACAGCAAACCCACATGTAAAATCGAAGATACGATTACAAGAAACAAAAAAGCCCCTAACTTTGAAAGAAAAACTCACCCAAATGAAAAGATTTGTTGATGGAATCACATACGGCAAAAGGGAATGAATCAATGGACGAATTGAAGGATGAATCGATGAGTAAACATGGGTTTGATTGGTAAAGAGATAAGATTGAGAGGGAGAGAGGAGAAAGACAAAACCCTTTCTCCCTGTAAAATCAATTGCTCTTTTTCTCGCTCTAGAAAATCTTGGGCTTTCTCTCTCTAAAATCATCTACATCCTCTCGTCATTATCTATATGGAGGAGTTGGAGGTGAAGGGGGGTATTGTGTAAATTGTGTGAAATTGTTTAATTATTAGTACCTCAACAACTCATAAATGATTTTATTTGTTTATTGGTTTGTGTTATTTTCTGTTTGTATTTTAAATAAATTTACGCGTAGAAATTAATGTTGTTTGATGCATCGTTTAAGATTTTCTTAAATGTGAATTAAAAATGCACTAATTACTCCTTTTATAACATTTGTATACATTTTTCTTGTGCTGCAAGTCTTAGGTTCGAATTATTTCTTTTTAACATTAATTTTTTACACCTATAAATTCCATCTAATCTTGTATTTGCGAAATCGAACCCACATCATCTGTTTAAATGAGACTCTATATCAGTAGATCATTAGGTTTGAAGTGGTTAAATTTACATATTCATTGAGGCCACAGCCCACAAGGAGTAGGATGGTGAAAGGACAAGGAAAAACCCAGGAAATACAAGAGCCAGCCACAAACATTGTGCACCATACCCCGGGGGCCCCAACCCGGTGAACTTTTATCGAGATTCACCAGTACAGCCACCAATCTTTTAATAAAAAAAGGGAGAAAGGGGAAAAATTTAAACGAGATCATGTAAAAGGAAAAATACTTGAGAAAATGAGAAAAACTGATGTAATGTCACATTAGAGGGGGGGGGTGACGGTTGCCAGTGAAATTATAACCCCTAAATGAAAATTTATTCAACACAAGCTGTGATTTATTGTTTTATTAGTATGGTATTATCCATGTCCTATGAGTTACGAATAACATGCTCTCATTGACAAAAATAAAATAGCATAAAAACTTGTTTTAACATCGAACACACACCCCTTAAAATCCACTTACTAACCATTTTACGAGACTTAAACCGGCACCGATTCCGTTAGAATCGATATCATGTCCCACAATGTTGCCACTAAGCAAAGAGAGCATAAGCAAAATCACATAAATTGTAATGCATATCATTTTTAACGTGATACATCACACAGTTTTAATCTATCACTCTTTCTCCCTTTCACTGCATATAATTATTTTTTATGTACCATGTACAAAACCCCTTTATGTTTTTTTTTAAGTCTTGAATTATTTAACATAAAAGGTAAGTGAATTTTAATCTTGCTTTATTTAACATATAAAAGGTAAGTGAATTTATATTTATAGTTTTTTAGTTTTATTTAGGGTTATCTTGGGTGGAAAGGGAGTGAAGTTAGAATACATACCGTTGGATGGTTGATGAGTTGGTTGTGAGCTGTAATCTGAGCCGTAGAATGTAGGAGCAGGGGATGGGACCGATGATGTGGAGGTGACAGATTGGATGGTGATGTGGTGGTTAAAACAGGTTGGAACATGGCGGCTACTTGCAAAATCCATGTGCCCACACAATTCATTCATTCTGAATCCTCTAGAATTTATTTGTCCTGTCATTTAATTTCACACATTTTTTCTAAGAGTCCCTTTATTTAGAGAACTCTTAATTTTAAATCAACACCCCTGTACCTTATACGTCGTGTATGGGTCCATACGCGGCGTATAGGGTACATTGTTGATTTAACGTTTTATACCCTATACGACGCGTATGGGTCCACACGCGGCGTATAGGGTATGTTGTTGATTTGACGTTTTATACCCTATACTCGGCGTATGGGACCATACGCGGCGTATAGGGTTTGACATTTTATACCCATACGTGACTTATGACCCATACGTGAAGAGCTATACGCCGCGTATGGAACCATACGCGGCGTATAGCTTATATATTTATTTTTTTTTAATTTTTTGAGTTTTTATTTTAATATATACATAATTTGAATTAAAATTATTTAAACAATACAATACGAATACAATAATAAAATTAAAATTAAAAGTATATAATTCGCATATTACAAATTATAAATTAAATAAATTTATATAAGCCGGGGGTTCTCGGTTATTCTCTATTATTACGTTGTATTCCGAGATACGAATCCTATACATAATCTCCCATTCTGCAGCACGTACGCTTCGGTTAAGAATCCAAAGATTACTTAATGTTGGCATCGGAAAAATCTCCTTCTAACTTAACGTGAACGAAATGATTGTTGTTGACATGAACAATCGACACGACATGATGAGGCATGACAGTTTTCGGATCAGCCCATAATGTGAAAAATGTTTGACAACCATTATTGCTTAGTAAATGAAGAATAACCCCAAACTTTTGAGCAACCACTAATCCCGTATACGGCATTATCATCCAATGTTCTTCTGGTGCAGGTTCCTCACTTTGCCAATCGATGGTGTGACGTAATTCGTTATACTGTCCGGGGTACAAGTATCGAAAACTTCTCTGTACTCCAATTCATGTCTGTCCAACTCTTCTAAAAGCTGTGTTCGCACATACATCCACTTATTTTCGTCAAACCCTAAGCCTAAAGCTATTGATCGAAAACCACAATTCCCATCGGGTCGGACATCTCGTATACGTGAAATATACTGATGAAAGATTGACGGAATCCAATTTTTTAACCTGTTTATATTGTTTAATTGGTGATCTCCGACAATCGAAGAAAACTCATTAGTACCCCGTGATACTTTAGATGACGTTGAACGACTACGTTGCACGGCAGGCTTCTGGGGCTTTACAGCTGAACTTGTTCTTCCGGAAATATGAGACGCAATAAACGAGCTATGTCTCGGCATGTCGCACGTACTTTGTTGAGTGTCGTACTTTTGTTGTTGAACCTTTAACGTTGGACGACCGCGAATATCTGTTTGAACAACAGGCGCTTTTTTGTTATTTTTCCATGGATACACAATTTTTTTTATTTTTTCCACCAAACTAAATTTTACAGCTGCGGGTTGTGTCATTATTTGTTGTTTCACCCGTTCCATTTCTTCTTCAACATCAACTTTTTCATCCACCGTATATGATGACTTAATGTTATCAAGCTTCGTCCAAAATACGTCAATTGCATCTAATGGAATTTTAGTGCCTGCATTATAAAGTATAAATTAATACATAATTTGTCACTTTAATAGAAAAATGATAATGATGGAGCGACTATTACCAGAATGTTCATATTTTTCCAGCCGACAAGCACAAGGCAAGCCACAACTAGTGAAAAGATGACAACCACATGTTGCATTTGCAGAGCGCATCACATGCAATTTAGTGTTTTCGGCAACTAATAAATCAAGAGCTATGTGTGAAACCTTGCCTCTTAAGTAATCAAATAGCGGAAGTTTATGATGATTCATGGTTTTAATTTTGCTTGTCTCAAAGCTTTCTTTTAAATTTACCTCTTGTGCGTTCACCAATTGATCTACAAACTCCACAAGTCTATCAAGTGAGCTATTTGTTAATTTAAGATATCTTTTTAAATTTGCATGTTGACTCTCCACCCTATTTGTTGTGCGTTGGCCAAAATTGCGGTTCAAGTTAGTCCAGGCTGATACAAACATTTCTTTGTAACTCTCTAACCAGTTTCTGTTTATATATGACAATACCTCTGAAAATATAATAAAACATAATTAAATTATATATTGAAAATATAATAAAACATAATTAAAATGTAATAAAAACTTACTTTCTCGATTCGCTTCAACTAATCGTTCGTAAAGAAGGTTATAGTTATACTCGTAAATCTCCGCCGTGGGAGACTCACACAAACGTGCCCATGCATATTTAAACTTTCTCCAGTCATCTTTTGTAAAACTTGCTTTACAGTGTTTCGCGATATTTTCATCAATATGCCACCTGCATAAACACTTTGAAGCATTCGGAAACACTTTAACACATGCGTTCATTAAAGCGAGATCTCTGTCTGTTATTATGGCGCGCGGCTCCGTACACTTGCTTAACGTATCTTTCAATCTATTAAGCACCCATTCAAAATTATCTTCCCGTTCTTTGCTAATAAACGCATGAGCTGTAACATTGCTTATTTTTGTTAAATAAAGTTGACTTTTGTTCGATTACGTTGGTGCTAATAATAATACTAATAATAATAAAATAATAATAATAATAATAATAATAATAATAATAATGTTAATGGTAATAACAAAATTAATAATAATAAGAATAATAATAACAATGGGTTATAAATATATATATATACATATATACATACATATATATATATATATATATATATATATATATATATATATATAAAGAACAATTATTATATAATCAAGTGCAGGGGGCATCATTGTAATTTATGAAACTTCAAAATAAACTTTTGTACATAAAATGATAACAAATGTAACCACAGGGACCAAAAGTGTAATTTTCTTTTAAAACTCATTCACCCCCGTCGACTTTCCCTCACCGCCGGCCACCCTCCGGCCTCGTCTCCGGCGAAGCTCAACGCAACCAAAACACGCGGTTTTGACCAAACAAACACTCCCGACACGTTCACGTGGGAGATTCGAACTCGTGCCAAATAAACAATTCAAAATCTGAACGCATGCGGTGTAGAATCTGTACCATGCGTTGTCGGCTTCTTTTTCAGTCCGCAGATCGCACTACGGAGTTTTATAATCAAATTAACACCGCATTTACAAACTTATAATCGTTTAAAACATTCCTGTGGATTCAATTTCATTTAAAACAAGTTTAAACCTCCCCTTCGAACCTCTCGAACTGTCGGACCTGCAACTCCAATTAAACCCCATCTTCAATCAATATTATCCAAAATTAACATAAGGCTTTGCTTCCAAATCGTCATTAGAAGATTCCCTCGAGTTTAATTTGAAATCCACCAAGGTTTGATCATCAGTCGATCACCAACCTGTGCCGCGACCTGTTCTCGACCGGTTCAGCTTCAATTCGAACATCATTCGGGTAATTACATACACACACACACTCGTTTAATCATGGGGAACAAAAGCCCCATGATTGCAGGCACTATCAAAATCGAATCGAAGTTCAATTTGGGCATAGATCGATCTAGGGTTCTTATGTGAAAATTGGGGTTTTGGTTAAACTGGTTTTAAAGAAATAGAAACAATCTTCTCTCGCGGCTGCGGCCCTTTGTTCCACTGGTTCTGTGCTTCCATGACCAACAGGAGGTCCCGGGTTCGAACCCGGGCCACCTCAACCATTTTTTTTGGGGCCTTTTAAGCCTCCAAAAATTATCAAAAAAATTGTAAAAATTATAAAAATATTTTTACAAACATTAAAAATTTTCAGAACAATTTAATTAATTACTGAAATTTATTTTTAACATTTTACCTATTTCAATAAATGTTTTAAAGAAATAAAATTACAAATAATACAAAATTATTTAAACCAAAGTGAACTTCTAATAATAATTTAATTTATTAAATTATTATTTGACACTATATTATTTTTAATTATTTCACACAATATTTATTATTGTTTAAATAATGATTAAATATATAAATTTTTATATTTAAATCATTTCAAATAATAATTTCATTTCTTTTAAATAATTAAACATATTAATTAATTATCACATAATTAATTAATAAAATTAATTATTTATTTCCACACATTAACAATAAATCAAACGATTACGCGTACGGATACATTTATTAAATTCTAAATGTAATCACATTCAATAAATTCATTTTATTTATTTCAAGACATTCAAACTAAACAAAAAATTAGTTTATTTAAACTACCATTCAAGACCCAATAGAAATCATAATACATTCCCAAATACTATTATTCTAATTCGAGACACCGTTCCTTAGGTTAATCGTAAGGAATCGTTGGTGTCTAATCTATCACATCCAGATTCTAATCTCATCAATCAAGTGAGTATTCATATCCCCTTTTTATATCATTTCCTATTTGGGGGAAATCATGTGATACAATATATTCAATCATGATATTCTATTGGTATTTCATTCTAAATTCAATTCAAGACAGGTTATGTTATTACTTGCAATTATGTGAACATACTATGGTAAACTGGACGACAGTAAACCCTAATTCAATCAATCAATCAATCCTGGTATCAATGGTAGATCTACTGGTTTGGGATAATCCACCCCACATGGCTTACGAGTGGTGATTATACAAACCCACCCCATATGAATAGTCGAGTGGTGATTGTGCCAGAGGCAATTAGTCAATCTATGATGTTTGTGTGCAAGTCTATTATATGCAAGTGTCAAGTCAAGGGGTTTCTATTGTGTCGGTTTATCTATATGCTTTACTATTGCAATATAAGTCTTAACGTTACCTTGTGAATTGGATTATTCTCAATCAATCAATCAATCTATATGTATATTCAAAACTATGACTACTCACCAGCTAATTCGTTAGCTGACTTTATTTTCTCACATGATTTCAGGTTAAGCAAGCTAGTGGACTTCTACTTGATCATATAAGACCTGGACTTAGTCAAAACAAAAGACAATTATTATTTGTGACTTTAACCGTTGTATTTGCTTATGTTAAACATATGCTATCATGTAATCTGATTTTAATATTATTTCCACTATTAGACAATCATGTGTTATGAACAATCAATCATTCCCTCGTCCGCTCCGATGATTCCGCCGTCGGTCGGGGTGTGACAGATTGGTATCAGAGCCATGGTTATAGGGAATTAGGTTATTAGAAATGGAATGACCTAGACTATAACTAAGAACCCTTACACATGAGTCCTCTCATGTATTTTACATGATTAGATAGGATTTTATGTGCCTTATATGTTTATACTTGATTATGTGATTATCTGCTTTATGTGATTCTTCCTATACTTTGAATCTATCAATATACACACGAATCTTAACTCATATTCTAAGGCATTGTGTACCTGATTCAAGTGATTTCAAACTCCAAAACTCGATTGTTATTCGTGGTTTTCAAATCTCGTCAAAGTCCGTGTCACATGACCGAGAACATGTAATGCTGGAAGAGTGGGATACCTGTATCTTAAGGTGTTCTGTCTAGGCAAGGTATTCATACAAATTGATTACCTTACCTGGGAACCCTCGAGATGAGTATTCGCTTATAGGTACGCATGTCCTCGTTAAGGTTGTGGTGGACACAAATACTTTGATTAGTCAACGTACTCGCTTTGATTTACGAATCAAACGATTACACTCGGAACATATCATCGTTATTATGCCAAATTCCCGATTGTCGTTTTCATGTGGTATAACTCCTATTATCCAATTTTCATAAAAATATCTCAATGATATTTCAGAATGTCTTCTCGTCGAATCCGTTCACGATCTAGAAACTCTGGCCGTAAGATTTCTGCTATTGTAGCACGTGAAGTTACTGCGGTCATCCCAACTCTACTTACCCATTTGAACCAAGGCAACAATACTGTCCAAAACCCAACTGCACCAAACCCTCCCCAAACTTGTACCTACAAGCATTTCAATTCTTGCAACCCCACTAAGTTCAGTGGAACTGAAGGTGCTACCGGATTACTACAGTGGTTCGAAAGCATCGAGAACACTTTCCTAAACAGCGAATGCCCTGAAAATCTGAAAGTCCGGTATGCGACAAGTGTTCTCCAGAAACGCGCACTTACTTGGTGGAACGGAGAGAAACGAACCCGTGGAACTGAAACTGCTTTAGCCTTAACATGGACTGAAGTTAAGGAGCTCATGACTAAAGAGTTCTGCCCAAGAAATGAAGTCCGGAAACTGGAAGCTGAGTTCTGGGAATTAACCCAAGACAGTGGCGAGAACCTCGCATACACTAACCGATTCCACGAACTGAGCCTTTTGGTACCGCATCTTGCTACCCCTACCTCCCGAGCCATCGAGAAATACATTGGTGGTCTACCCTTGCAGATTCAGGATACGGTGCTAGGAAGGAATCCTTCAACACTAGAAGATGCTATCAGGCTGGCTGCACAGTTAACCGATAATCATGTGAAAGCTGGTTCCTTAACCCGGAAAGGATCGAAGAAGAATACCGATAAACTTTCTAACGAGACCGTCAAAACCGACCAACCCGAGCTTTCCAAGAACAAGAAGAGGAAGGCTCAATCTCAAAACTTTGCTGTAATTACCCCTGCTGTGCCAATTACTCAAGTCCCTCCAACACATCAACAAGCGGTAAACAACCAATCGCTGATGAGAAAGCCATACACCGGACCCCATCCACTGTGTAACATCTGCAATTACCATCATCCCGCTAACACTCAGTGTCGTCAATGCACAAACTGTGGTCGTTTGGGTCATACATTCAACGTGTGCAGGAGTGCTGCTAAAGCTTCTACCAATGCACCAGTTCACCAACATCTTCCTGCAAATACCCAGGGTCGTGCATGCTATCAATGTGGTGATCCGAACCATTTTCGCAATCGATGCCCTCAACTTGTCATCCCAATTCCTACGGCTCAAGGACGTGCTTTCAACATCAATACTCAACAAGCTCAAGCCACTAATGATGTGGTGTTGAATAATTCTTGTCCTTGATTTCGTCTTCATGATGTAATTCAAGATTTGTAATCGTGATTTTCCTTTTGTTACATTGATGTAATTTGAAAATTTCTAAATTTCTAATTGAGATATTTTTTCCTTTCGTTGTTAAGTCTAACTTTGAACCGTTTGCACCGTGGGAGATGAAAGAGTCTCCAAGTCAACCTATGACTAAGGACACTCGAATCTCCTAAATGATTCTAACTCATCAAAACAGGGGTGATTCCCTTACTATGATGATGATTCTTTATTCATTTCAATAAATGGTTTTCCAATGACGTGTTTTATGAAATTTCATCCTCTGGATTAGGGTGATTTCCTTATCTCGAGGACTGACTTCAATTATTCTCTTTGGAACTTACATTTCACAAATGACATGATCTCACCAAAATAGGATTGAGACCCGTACTTTGGTGACAAATGTCAATCTTTGATTGTTTTCTTGTTATTATCAAGCTCAATCATCAAGATACGCGTGAAATTCATACCTTGATGATAATATCATTTTTATGGATTGTATTTTTCAAATGAAACGACCTCATCAAAGTAGGAGTGAATTCTGGATTTTGATGAAGAAGTCTATCTTATTATATTTTGTTTTTGTAAAAATTCATCGTTAAGATAGGAGTGATTTCCCTTACCTTAATGGTGAGTTATCTCGTCTTATTTCTGTAGGTCCTCAACAATGAGTTGAGATCGAACTTTTTGGATTGGTAAGCTAGTATTCATACTTTGAGAGTACACCATCAAGTTAGGGGTGAAAACCATACCTTGATGACTATTCTCATTTCTTGATTTCCAACTTACCATGGTTGTAATCAAGTAACGAGACGCATGTAGTAACTTGAAGGGTGAAATAATGTTAGTGTTTCAACCTATCAAGCCAAAGCATGATCTCTGAACTTGAACAAAGACCTGATCATTTTAGGTTGATTTTGATTCCCAACTTGGAACATTTAAATTCTTAAATCGATTTCTTTTATTCTCATGTTTGACTCATCAAACCATTTATTCATTATTTATCAATCTTCATTTTGAGATATCATCAACACCTGATTACGTGATGGTAGTCTTCCTAAACAATCTTTTGTCAAGTAAAGATATTATCTCTGATCGCGATGGTCGCTTCATCTCTCATTTCTGAAAAAGTCTCCAATCAGCTCTCGAAAACTCAACTGAATCTTAGCACAATCTATCATCCACAAACCGACGGTCAGACTGAAGGAACGATACAGACGCTCGAGGATATGCTCCGGGCTTGTGTCATTGATTTCAGTGGATCGTGTGATTCTCATCTTCCGTTGATTGAATTCTCTTACAATAACAGTTACCAGACCAACAGATGACACCATTTGAGGCCTTGTATGGTCTGAAGTTGGTGAATCACAAATTACTGGTCCGGAATTGATACAAGAAACAACAGACAAAATTCATAAGATCCGTGATAACTTGGTGGCTGCTAGGAATCGTCAAAAGCATTATGCTGATAAAAGACGTAAGCCCATGGAATACAATGTCGGTGATCTCGTACTTCTTAAGGTATCACCTTGGAAGGGAGTGATTCGCTTTGGAAAGAAAGGGAAGCTAGCACCTCGTTACGTGGGTCCATTCAAAGTGCTCGAGCGAATTGGGAAAGTGGCCTACAAGCTTGAACTACCCCAAGAACTCAGCAATATACATCCAACATTTCATGTTTCAAATCTCAAGAAATGTCTTGCCGATGAAAATCTCCACATTCCACTCGACGAAGTCCAGATTGATGAATCTATGCACTTTATTGAGAAACATGTGGAAATTATGGATCGGGAAGTCAAACAACTCAAACGTAGCCGAATACCAATTGTCAAAGTTCGTTGGGAGTCTAAACGTGGACCAGAGTTCACCTGGGAACGTGAGGACCAAATGAAATCCAAGTACCCTCATCTTTTCGTTTCAGCCTCCTCGTGATTAAAATTTCGGGACGAAATTTCTAAAGCAGGGGAGACTGTAACATTGCTTATTTTTGTTAAATAAAGTTGACTTTTGTTCGATTACGTTGGTGCTAATAATAATAATAATAATAATAATAATAATAATAATAATAATAATAATAATAATAATAATAATAATAATAATAATGTTAATGGTAATAACAAAATTAATAATAATAAGAATAATAATAACAATGGGTTATATATATATATACATATATATATATATATATATATATATATATATATATATATATATATATATATATATATAAAGAACAATTATTATATAATCAAGTGCAGGGGGCATCATTGTAATTTATGAAACTTCAAAATAAACTTTTGTACATAAAATGATAACAAATGTAACCACAGGGACCAAAAGTGTAATTTTCTTTTAAAACTCATTCACCCCCGTCGACTTTCCCTCACCGCCGGCCACCCTCCGGCCTCGTCTCCGGCGAAGCTCAACGCAACCAAAACACGCGGTTTTGACCAAACAAACACTCCCGACACGTTCACGTGGGAGATTCGAACTCGTGCCAAATAAACAATTCAAAATCTGAACGCATGCGGTGTAGAATCTGTACCATGCGTTGTCGGCTTCTTTTTCAGTCCGCAGATCGCACTACGGAGTTTTATAATCAAATTAACATCGCATTTACAAACTTATAATCGTTTAAAACATTCCTGTGGATTCAATTTCATTTAAAACAAGTTTAAACCTCCCCTTCGAACCTCTCGAACTGTCGGACCTGCAACTCCAATTAAACCCCATCTTCAATCAATATTATCCAAAATTAACATAAGGCTTTGCTTCCAAATCGTCATTAGAAGATTCCCTCGAGTTTAATTTGAAATCCACCAAGGTTTGATCATCAGTCGATCACCAACCTGTGCCGCGACCTGTTCTCGACCGGTTCAGCTTCAATTCGAACATCATTCGGGTAATTACATACACACACACTCGTTTAATCATGGGGAACAAAAGCCCCATGATTGCAGGCACTATCAAAATCGAATCGAAGTTCAATTTGGGCATAGATCGATCTAGGGTTCTTATGTGAAAATTGGGGTTTTGGTTAAACTAGTTTTAAAGAAATAGAAACAATCTTCTCTCGCGGCTGCGGCCCTTTGTTCCACTGGTTCTGTGCTTCCATGACCAACAGGAGGTCCCGGGTTCGAACCCGGGCCACCTCAACCATTTTTTTGGGGCCTTTTAAGCCTCCAAAAATTATCAAAAAAATTGTAAAAATTATAAAAATATTTTTACAAACATTAAAAATTTTCAGAACAATTTAATTAATTACTTAAATTTATTTTTAACATTTTACCTATTTCAATAAATGTTTTAAAGAAATAAAATTACAAATAATACAAAATTATTTAAACCAAAGTGAACTTCTAATAATAATTTAATTTATTAAATTATTATTTGACACTATATTATTTTTAATTATTTCACACAATATTTATTATTGTTTAAATAATGATTAAATATATAAATTTTTATATTTAAATCATTTCAAATAACAATTTCATTTCTTTTAAATAATTAAACATATTAATTAATTATCACATAATTAATTAATAAAATTAATTATTTATTTCCACACATTAACAATAAATCAAACGATTACGCGTACGGATACATTTATTAAATTCTAAATGTAATCACATTCAATAAATTCATTTTATTTATTTCAAGACATTCAAACTAAACAAAAAATTAGTTTATTTAAACTACCATTCAAGACCCAATAGAAATCATAATACATTCCCAAATACTATTATTCTAATTCGAGACACCGTTCCTTAGGTTAATCGTAAGGAAATCGTTGGTGTCTAATCTATCACATCCAGATTCTAATCTCATCAATCAAGTGAGTATTCATATCCCCTTTTTATATCATTTCCTATTTGGGGGAAATCATGTGATACAATATATTCAATCATGATATTCTATTGGTATTTCATTCTAAATTCAATTCAAGACAGGTTATGTTATTACTTGCAATTATGTGAACATACTATGGTAAACTGGACGACAGTAAACCCTAATTCAATCAATCAATCAATCCTGGTATCAATGGTAGATCTACTGGTTTGGGATAATCCACCCCACATGGCTTACGAGTGGTGATTATACAAACCCACCCCATATGAATAGTCGAGTGGTGATTGTGCCAGAGGCAATTAGTCAATCTATGATGTTTGTGTGCAAGTCTATTATATGCAAGTGTCAAGTCAAGGGGTTTCTATTGTGTCGGTTTATCTATATGCTTTACTATTGCAATATAAGTCTTAACGTTACCTTGTGAATTGGATTATTCTCAATCAATCAATCAATCTATATGTATATTCAAAACTATGACTACTCACCAGCTAATTCGTTAGCTGACTTTATTTTCTCACATGATTTCAGGTTAAGCAAGCTAGTGGACTTCTACTTGATCATATAAGACCTGGACTTAGTCAAAACAAAAGACAATTATTATTTGTGACTTTAACCGTTGTATTTGCTTATGTTAAACATATGCTATCATGTAATCTGATTTTAATATTATTTCCACTATTAGACAATCATGTGTTATGAACAATCAATCATTCCCTCGTCCGCTCCGATGATTCCGCCGTCGGTCGGGGTGTGACATGAGCAACACAAAATGTCTTGTGTGTGGAGGTCACACCAATCAATCTGAACAAACGGAAGCTTGTACATGTTTGTTTTATATGTAGCGTCTATCATCAGCACGTGCGGAAATGCACGCCAAGTGTCGTATGATTTAGGATGAAAAAAAATATATCTTCTACGACTTAGTATCGGGATCTTCTCGGGTGTAATAAACGTACATTTTAATAGAAAAAGGAAGGAAAATTGATGTTGTTAAGTGAGGATACAAATACAAGTTAGGCTTCATTTTAATTAAGTCTATTGAAAAAAAAAACCTCGGGTGTAATAAACGTACCTTTTAATAGATAAAAGGTTTTCTAAGACTTGCATTGGTGTTTCACCGACTTTTCTTTCACTTCTTATCTTATATTGAGCGTTGTATACGTCTCTGGTTATTGATGCGTTATTAGGATTTTGTTTTTTAATAGCTGATAAGATGCTACGAGGCTCCATGTTCTGATCAGTAAGCTGCTCCACCAAATTGTATTCGTTTTGAGAAAATCTTCTTACAAAAGGATGCCCCTCCGTTTGTTGTCGTATATCCCTACTAATTTAAAAGGACATCCGATTTTTTTGCTACCAGATCGTCTAACTGTTGCTTTACTTTTGTGTTCGCCCGCACGATCACAGATAAGCCATACCTTTACGACCTTTTGATGACCGATCTTCATCCGAATAAATTTTGAGCACTTAGCGTGCTCAATGGAACCGGCATCAAACTGCAGCCAAGGATGCTCGGCAATATGGTCAACAACGTCAGCCTCAATCTCAGAATCGGAAGACATATCTGCACAGGTGAACAAATAGGTCAAAAACAACGTATACGTATATATATATATATACACATACACATATATATGTATATGTATATGTATATGTATATGTATATGTATATGTATATGTATATGTATATGTATATGTATATGTATATGTATATGTATATGTATATGTATATGTATATGTATATGTATATGTATATGTATATGTATATGTATATGTATATGTATATGTATATGTATATGTATATGTATATGTATATGTATATGTATATGTATATGTATATGTATATGTATATGTATATGTATATGTATATGTATATGTATATGTATATGTATATGTATATGTATATGTATATGTATATGTATATGTATATGTATATGTATATGTATATGTATATGTATATGTATATGTATATGTATATGTATATGTATATGTATATGTATATGTATATGTATATGTATATGTATATGTATATGTATATGTATATGTATATGTATATGTATATGTATATGTATATGTATATGTATATGTATATGTATATGTATATGTATATGTATATGTATATGTATATGTATATGTATATGTATATGTATATGTATATGTATATGTATATGTATATGTATATGTATATGTATATGTATATGTATATGTATATGTATATGTATATGTATATGTATATGTATAGTATATGTATATGTATATGTATATGTATATGTATATGTATATGTATATGTATATGTATATGTATATGTATATGTATATGTATATGTATATGTATATGTATATGTATATGTATATGTATATGTATATGTATATGTATATGTATATGTATATGTATATGTATATGTATATGTATATGTATATGTATATGTATATGTATATGTATATGTATATGTATATGTATATGTATATGTATATGTATACACATATACATATACATGTTATATGTATATATGTACATATACATATATGTATATGTATATGTGTATATACATATATACGTATATGTATATGTATATGTATATGTATATGTATATGTATATGTATATGTATATGTATATGTATATGTATATGTATATGTATATGTATATGTATATGTATATGCATATATACATATATATGCATTTGTATATATATATTTACCCTATACGCCGCGTATAGGGATATACGCCGCGTATAGGGTAGCAGCGTATGGGTCACAGGGCAACGTATAGGTCGAATCCGACCCTATACGCCGCGTATAGGACTATACGCGGCGTATAGGGGACCCACGTATGGTCCACAAGTCGCGTATTGCAACACCCTATACGCCGCGTATATATCTATAGGCCGCGTATAGGGTACACACCGATGTGTCTTCGTCCCCAACCAAAGAACTATACGCTGCGTATAGCCCTATACGCGGGGCTGTACCAGCGTATAGTTCTTTATAGCAGTTTTTAAATCACGCATTATGGGGCATAAAACACTACTTTAACGTTTAAATCAATGAACGATTAACATAATAATGATGTATGGACAATAATACGTACCTGGATGTTGAAAAATCGAAGATCAATACGTGTAGTATAGTGCTATACGAGAGTGTTTTTTTTTTGAAGTGTGTGTAAAAAATGAGAAAATTTGAAAGATATAGTGTACCGAGGATCTATACGCCGCGTATAGGTCCATACGCGGCGTATAGCTTATATTCTTTTTTAAATCGACACCGACCTATACGTGGCGTATGGACCTATACGCCCCGTATAGGTAAACTGATGTGACGTCGGTTGTCAGTCATTAATGTCTCATTAATGGTCGTACCCTATACGCCGGGCATGGGCCGCGTATGGACCCATACGCGGCGTATAGGGGGGTGTCGATTTATAAAACTGGGTGTCTATTTATTAGGACCCTTTTCCTAAATATTCCACCAACACAATTGATTTTTTTGTTTACTCATTTACCTATTTGTTTACTTTTTTTAATGTTTTCTAGGTTCTTTTCCTTAAAACTATACATGTCACTAATTAGTTAAATGTCCTAGAAATATCCGGATAATAATAAGGAGATCATAGATTCAAGTCTCACCTTGAATAAAATACGTAAAGTTGAATCAGTGAGTTTTTTTAGTAATAGATTTTCTTCTAAGAGAGTTGAGGGTGTGATCCTGACTGGAAAAACATATAGGAGAGCCCGATTAATATAATACATATCATTCGAAGTAAAAGATGGAGGTTCGTATTCTACAAAATGCCGGTATGTTGTAATTAGTAGTAGAGTAGAAGTTATGTGTGTTTGTTGGTAAAAAAACCTAATTAGTCAAAGTTTATTGATATGCTTTTAGGTGTGAAGTAAAAGCGGTTAGATATAATTAAAAAACTAAAGTATTTTCTTTTTTTTTTTAACTTTTAAGTCTTTTCTTAAAAAGTTAAAAAGATCCGCTACTAAATTATTGAAATTCTATGAATAGTTGGGATAGTATGTTTGTGGTGTAGTTTTGTGGTAGTAATTAATACTTTTTTCTATTTTTGGTTGTTACAATTACATGTTGTTATGGTTGGTTTTAAATACAGGTACGGACATGGTGGGTTGGTGATGCTTACATGCACCCTGATAAAAGAGAGGTAGAGGAGTACACTCTTTATTTTTTTACAAACTTTGAATCTATGTCTAATTGATTGTTTGTTTTTTTAAACCCAATTACAATCTCCTTCTAGCAAAAATTTTTAAGAAGGTGTGCCTAACAGATCAAAATAGTTAGATCAGTGATACGACAGTATGTTTGTTCTTCGAACTTGTTATCCGAACATTGATTTTTGAGTTCTCTAGGGTAGTGATTGGTGAAACATTGGTCCAAGAGGATCATAGGTTTCTTGGTACCACATTGCGTAGTTTAGTGGTGGGATTCGAGTCGTTTATGTCCATTTGCTTACTTATAGGTGAAAATTAAATCTCTAAGATAAACCTCGGATTTGGCATATACTCTTGGTTATCTTGTACTTTTTGTAAAACTCGGTCAAACTCACATTCACACTTGTTCTTAAGTGTTCTAATTCTATATAAGTCTAGGACGACTGAAATTTCAATGCGGATTAGGAAAAATGTCCAAACCTCTAGCATGATATATTGTCCTAATGCAGAAACTTATATCAAAATACAAATATCTTTTGGAGCGTTATCAAACGACAAACATCTTGTACTGACAATTACAAACTATTTTATAGCGCAAAAGCCAAACCGTAGAACTTATGATCAAATTCTAGATCGTTGATGCATTAACTGTAACATCGCGATTTTTTTATTAAAAAAAATGTTAATTTACGAAACCGATTAAATTTAATATGTCGATAATTGCAATACCCATAATAATAATAATAATAATAATAATAATAATAATAATAATAATAATAATAATAATAATAATAATAAAAATATATATATATATAATGACAAGAATTTATAAAAAAAAATATAATAATAATCATAATAATAATAAAGTGCAGGGGGTATTGTTGTAAATTATAAAACTTAAAAACTAAGCTTTAAACCTAAACTATTAAAACAAAACCACAGGGACCATTTCTGTAATTCCACAAAACACCCAACCCCACCCCCATCTCCCTTCGCTGTATTCCCGTGTTTTTTTCCTTTCACCATTGTCGGCCAGAATTTGATCCATTACGCGCACTTTGGCTTTCAATATTCAAAAGAAATCCCGCACTAACAAACCTTGAATCGTTTATAATACTCCTCTAAATTCAATTTCATTCAAACGAGCAAAAAACACCACCCGAACACCACTCGAACCCGTCGAACCTGCAACACCCTTGAAACCCCATCTTCAATCAATTTTATTCAAAATTAACATAGGGCTTTGCTTCCAAATCGTCATTCGAAGATTCCCTCAAGTTTAATTCGATTATAACCGTTGTTTGAGCATCATTCGATTGGCACTTTGTCGCGGACCTGTTCATCGATCGTTTTGGGTTAAAACTTTGAAATCAGGGTAAATGCTTACACACACACACTCGATTTTCCATGGGTAATCAAAGCCACATGATTGGGTTGATTATCGAAATCGTTTTCAGGTTCAATTTGGATCAAATTGAATCTAGGGTTCATACGATTTGAGGGATATCTGGTAAGTCAGTTTAAAAGGAATTAAAACAGATGCATACTGCGGCTATAAGCCTTTGTTCCACCGGTTCGTTGATCACATTCCAACCAAGAGGTCCCGGGTTCGACCCCGGGCCACCTCACATTTTTTTAAAGCCTTTTTAAGTTTTTTTAAAATTCAGAAAAATTCCTAAAAAAATTATAAAAATGTTTTACAAACATTAAAATTTTTTAAAACAACTTATTATTTTCTGAAATTTATTTTAACATTTTATCTATTTTATAAAATGTTTTAAATAAATAAAATCACAAATATTACAAAATTATTTATACAAAAGTGAACTTTTAATAATTTAAATTATTAAATTATTATTGGGCACTGTATTACCTTTTATTACGAATTATTCAAGATAATTGCAAATATATGTATTTTATAATTTTACAGATTATTTACAAAAGTCGTTTTGTGTTATTTAAATAATTAAATATATTAATTAATTGTCATGTAATTGATTAATAAAATTAATTGTTTTTCCCCACATATTAACAATAAATCAAACAGATATGTATATTGATACAATTATTTCTAATAAATTCTTAAAATCATTTTCAAATTCATTTTATTATTTCAAGACATACGAACTAAATAAATCATTTTAATTAAACTACCATTCAAACCCAATGGAAATCCTATTACATTCTCAAATTCCCAAATCATTATTATTCTAATTCGAGACACCGTTCCTTAGGTTAATCGTAAGGAAATCGTTGGTGTCTAATCTATCACATCCAGATTTTAATCTCATCAATCAAGTGAGTATTCATATCCCCTTTTATATCATTTCTTATTTGGGGGAAATCATGTGATGCAATATATTCAATCATGATATTCTATTGTTATTTCATTTTAAATTCAATTCAAGACAGGTTATGTTATTACTTGCAACTATGTGAACATACTATGATAAACTGGACGACTGTAAAACCCTAATTCAATCAATCAATCCTGGTATCAATGGTAGATCTACTGGTTTGGATAACCCACCCCATATGAATAGTCGAGTGGTGATTATGCCAGAGGCAGGAGTTAATCTATGGTGTATGTGTGGAGTCTATTATATGCAAGTGTCAAGTCAAGGGGTTGTTATTGTGTCGGTTTATCTATATGCTTTACTATTGCAATATAAGTCTTAACGTTACCTTGTGAATTGGATTATTCTCAATCAATCAATCAATCTATATGTATATTCAAAACTATGATTACTCACCAGCTAATTCGTTAGCTGACTTTATTTTCTCACATGATTTCAGGTTAAGCAAGTTAGTGGACTTCTACATGCTCATATAAGACCCGGACTTAGTCAAAACAAGAGACAATTACTATTTGTGATTTTAACTGTTGTATTTGTATCTGTTAAATTCATGTTATCCTGTAATCTGATTTTAATATTATTTTCACTATTAGACAATCATGAGTTATGAACAATCAATCATTCCCTCGTCCGCTCCGATGATTCCGCCGTCGGTCGGGGTGTGACATTAACAATGTCTGTATTTTTAATGGTACATTTAATATACATCATCTCGCTATAAAAGAATCAATAATCTTCACAAAAGCATATGATATTTGGAAGCTACATATGCATAGATGGCCTTTAAAGTAGTGCTCGTAATATTGTGGAATCAAACAATGAGTATATCATCTAACGTGAACCCTTTTAAAATCTTGAAACCTTGTAAGAAAGCTAAAGCTCTCTATAACATATAAATTATTTTATCATATGAGTTTAGGCTCGTATTTTTATTATTCTTTTTTATTTTAAGAAAGTTAAAGCTATTCATTACATATAGTAAATTACTTCGCTTATATTATTGGTTATTCTAAAGACTAATTACACATTTATTATTCTTTTTTATTTTAAGAAAGTTAAAGCTATTCATTACATATAGTAAATTACTTCGCTTATATTATTGGTTATTCTAAAGACTAATTACACATTTATACTATTTCAAAAACTAAGTCATACAGTCATTTTAATGAATTGTCGATCCATAAGAGTATTATTATAGGAAGCAAAAGCGTTTTGAAGCAACCTATATTATCAAGTCGTGATTCAATGTTCTGAGGTGTGGGGATATTTATATGGTTTGATATGATGGAGTGGTGCTCGGATCTCTCGTCAAAATCATGATTTAATATCCTATTCATAACATAAAATTAATATTATTATAACAACAATAATAAAGAACTGTGACTTAAAAATGTTACCACGAGGGTTTTGTCTTATTTCTTCTCGAAAGAATTGATTTAAAGTATCACACCATTAGGGAAGCAGCCAAACGCAACCTTAGTCTCCATTTTAAATTTATTATTGCAAAATAATTCATATTATAAAAAGTTAAAAAACTAAAAATAAAGATGAGCGTATCAGAATTTGATCATTGTTGCCGGCCACAAACAAAGTTCACTCATCTTGATGGAGAGAACATGCACCAATTAACTAAGTATTTAAATCTACATAAAAGATTATTCACTTCTTTAATATTTGTTTTCACAATGATGCTACACATATAAATAGGTATAATATAGACATTTTTGAAAGAAGTCACGAAAAATGAAAACAATAGAAAGCTCAAGCCTTGTTCCTAAAATATTGGGATTTAGTAAGTTCTAAACTCAAAATGATAATCTTCTATTCTAATAAAAAGGTATCTGAAATGACACGTGTCAACACCACAATCATTCTCAACAAAATTTTTCCGCCTCTCTCCTATTAAATAATACCTTAATTACTAATAATACTATTAACACTTTTTAGATTTAATAAATTAATAAAGAGATCTATTTATTAATATTATTCTAAATAAACAATCTTTTTATAAAATAATAAATTTATTTAAAGCATAAGACTTTTTTTAAAAATACGAATATTTAAAATTGGTATTTTTAAAAAGTTATTTCTTTAAAACCAAAAATAATTAAATTTAAAGTTATAATAAGAAATTTTTTAAAATGACATTTTTATACGGTTTGTTTTAGAACAAATATTGTTTTTTTTTAAAAATAAAGTTTTAAAAAGTTGATATCACTATTTTATAACTTACAGTAATTTCTAATACATAAATTTCATGTATATATATTAAAATATTATTTTATAAATAATAAATTTTATTATATTAATTTTTATTTATTAACCCGTGTAACACACGGGTTACTATAGCTAGTATGTAATAAAACTATAAAATAGGTAACAATGAATCCTATTTTAATAAATCAAATAATTTTGAACATGTGACATCTTCTTAACCCTTCTTATATTTTATTTATCGCTCATAACAAACTAATGAATACTTTCTATGTTTTAAGTTTATAGCAGCTATATTTAATAGTTTTAATTTCAAATTTCAAAAATTTGTACCTTCCTAAATCTATCAATACTATAAAAGAAACTTTTTGTATGTCACTTGTCACAATTCTAGAGCTAATAAGTTTTATTTTTCCGTTTCTCTTTCCTAATAAGTATCACATTAACTACAAATGATATTATTTAATTTTCTTCATATTACATATATAAATTTTTTTAAAGAGATTTTTCTACAAATGCAATTCGTAAAGAAATAGTTTTTTATAAAAAAAGATTTTTTTTCCAAAAAAATTCAAACTTCTAAAAAACCAATATATTTTAAAACCTGTGACTTTTAAAAATAAAATTCTTATGAAACAAAAGTAATTAAATTTCAAATTTATAAACAATAAATTTCATGATATAGTATATTATATATGTTAACGAAAAATATTGACATCTAAATGCTTGAGAGTATAAATAGTATTTTTAAAAACGTATAACCTTGAACTTTAGAGAGTTGAAATGTATGTCTATATAAATACAAGTTGTTTTAAATTTTAACATCATTATAGATAAGTTTGACTTGTCATTTTAATTAGTTAGACGTATGATAAGGAATAATAGTTGCTAATTAAAATTCATTGCACAATAGAGAATCATATTTTAAAGTTAAGTATAACAATGTAGTGGATTATATGCATTATTATAATCAATAATATCATCAGAGGCTCGTTATAAAATTAAAACTTGAAAGTTATATACATTACTGTACATATTATATTGATCTATTATTGTATTTCGTTATACACACTTTATATACATGATTAGATACGCCGTTATATATTACGGTAGAATAGACCTTTTTTTAGTGTTATTATATAATATAGTAATCAAAGCTCCACTACAAATTGAATTTTCGGATGACGATTTTATGTGTAATTAAGGTGAGAAAGGTATCTTTGCTTACACGTTATACTATTAAGCACACATATATATATATCAATATTTTTCATTAGCATATACAATATACTAATCATGATTGCTCACCGTCTAAAAATAACTTTTGCTCTTTGAGAACTCGCTAATGACAGGAGCGAATTCTGAGTTTGATTTGATAGCTACTCCATTCACATGGATTCCCATGTGACATGTTGACCGAGACAGAGAACCCGCCCATGGCAAGGGCGGATACCTCTAATGTCAAAACTCAAAGAGAAAAAAATCATTTTTTCAACCATCTCTATCTAAAATCCCCATTTTTAAAAAAAGTTCATATAATTACAATAAAAAACACTATTTTTTATTTCTGTTTTCATTTAAATAATAACGTACCTTAATACATTTATCATTATCTTGTTCTCTCTCATCTACTCACAAACTCTTTCAAATTTATTTAAAAAAATATAATGATTGAAAAGTAATTACTCAAATTTACAAAAAAAACAATAACATTTTCTTTTTTATTCACTTATAACCATTTAAAATCATTCCTTATAATACAATCATACTCATATATTTTTCAGGATTTTACTGTGAATGCTCTTCCACATATCTAGCTTGTTTTATAAGTGAACATTAATTATTTAAGATTAAGAATTGTTTACACAAAGAGTCGTTGTGGTTTAGCGTTGATTTCATGTTTAGGTACCAATCTTTTTCATTAACAAGTTTATGAATTGTGATTAATTTTGTATCGAGTTTTGGTCTAAGTCTAATATCCGTTAATTTTTATGTTGAGAAAATTGTTGATTTTAAATCACAAACATGTTATAAAAGTAAAATCAAGTCTCAAATTTGATAATAAAAAAGTAAGTACCAAACAAATTAGTATGTTACTTAAAGAGGCTAGCTATTTGAATAACTAACTATAAAATAAATTAAAAACGTAAGGTGGATGATTATTCTCAAAGTTAAAGACCAGTTGCATGTTTGAAGTATTTTTAAAATCCATTAATTTACTTCATTGATAAAACCCACGCTTATGTCAATATCAATAATTTAAATTATCTTTATAGGCGATAAGTACTAAAGAAACCACCATAATACGTAGACATAATATTGTTAAAACATGCATATGTTGACATCATATAATATACAAAACTATGTTATTGAAAACAACTACACATATTTCTTTTGCTTGTGACGAGTTCAAAATATAAAAGACCTACAAATTTACATGATTCACACAAAAGTTATCATACTAGTAGAATTTGTAAGAAAACAAGTGTCTAGAAAACGATGAATGTTTTATGTATTCATGCAAAAACAAATTTGTTTTGAGACAAAATATCAAATTAGGTTCTATCAAAATCGAAGACATTTATTTTAATTGTTGTCCTTCATATCGATTCACAAACAAATGTGTCGTTTTCATGTGAGAATTATTTTATTGTTAGGAATAATGACTACAAAATATGGTGGGCATACCCACATTAGATGATCATCAACGAGTAGACGAGACATATCTTAACTTAAATAGCTTAAACTCCTGAACTAATAGACAAAATAAAGTTTCAATCAATCCAAATACTACTTACTTTTTTCAAGTTTTCGCTACATATGCTTTTAATTAATTCTTACTACATATCCTTTTACAACATAATACCAAATTAATTGACAGCACCACATGGCGGCAGGAAAAACCTAAACTAAGACTTTAGTGTGTGTAATTGTTTCGACGCTGTATAAAATCTTACGTACTAAAGTGAATAGGTTTGATGTTCTTACATTGTCAAACTCTTTATCAAGAAAAACTTGTATTCAAACTAAGCTAGCTACAGACATGTTTATTATACAAGTAGAACAAAAAATTAAAATTTTAATCAGATAGTTATTAATAAAGGCTTAAAAATTAAGAAAAAAACGAACAACAAAATAAAACAAAAGCGGGAACGTAAATGTTGAAAATAAAATTTAGAAGTTAAAAAAGAAAAACGAAAAAAAACTTATTTATTGATTGAATATAGTGTATAGAGAAATAAGAAAAGGAAATGAGGACTCGTGAAAATTTGACAAGTAATGCCTTGATTGACCTATTTTTTTATTATAAATAGATAAGTATTAATGTAAGCTACCAATGTTGCATTATATTGCTACTATTAATTGATAAATTATTCAGATCAAATAACATGTAAACATTCTTTAGATTACCAAAAAGTAACATCGGATGAACACTAACAATTTGTTCTAACATGATCTTGACGATGAACAAACCTTTAGAAATGCATGTTGGTATGAGAAAGGGATGGCTGGGTGTGTGTGTGTTGGGGAGAGGGGGTTTTGATGATCTTCATTGAGAAAGTGTAACATGAGTACGTCGAACGGGTGGCCTATATTGCTAACCAACAACATGACAACGGTTAATTATTTGATCTTAAAAACATTTGATATGTTCAGATGACCGTTATCACTAACAAATTTCTCACACATTACAATCTATGTGTATATGTGTATAAATTAATATGTGTTTACTGATACTATTTGCTAACATTACATGTCTTAAATAAAAAATGAAGCATTATGTTGTTATCTTCATTCATGGTAGTTGAGGAAAATAGATGATATACGACTTGAGTTCATGTATTGAATCAATGCAACAAGATACCACTAAGGAACTTACAAAAATAATTAGGAGTGAAAATCTGAAGGTGTTACGTTTTATACTTTTATAAGACTTTTAAGTATGTTTGTATGGAAGCCAACATCTTACATGGATAAAAGTGAATACAAAGTGATAAATCACATATCACAAACTATACAAATCTCCTTACTCTAATAAAAGGGTAACTTGAGATGGCACGTGGCAGCACCATAATCATCGAGATGCCACGTGGCAGCACCACAATCATCATCACCAAAATTTTCCCGCCTCTCTCTCTCCTCTTAAATAATTATCTTAATTACTAATAATATTATTTAACGTTCTTTTACATTTAATAAATTAAAAAAGAGAGATCTATTTATTAATATTATTTCTAAATAAACAAAGTTTTTATAAAATAATTAATTTTTCTAAAGCATAAAACGTTTTTAAAAATATTAAATATTTTAAAATTGGTATTTTTAAAAATTCAATTTTTTCAAACAAAAAATAATTACATTTGGGAGTTATAATAAGGAAATTTTTAAAAATAACATTTTTATACGGTTTATTTTAGAATAAAATGTTTATTTTTTTGGAAAAAATTTAAAATTAAAATTTAAAAATGTTGATATCACTGTTTTATTAATTATAGTCAGTCATATCGTATTTTATAATATCATTTATAAATAATAAATTTTATTATATTAATATGTTATTTATTAAATCCGTGTAATACACGGGTTTAATAAAGCTAGTAATCTATATATTGTAAGCTTATGTAATTCTCAGAGGCGAAGGATATAAGGGGCGTTTCTTTGGTTAGTATTTTTAATTTTTGGTCAAATGGTATAAGTATTTGGCACAGTAATTTAAATTTTTTTATATATATCGAGTTCGTCCCATTTTAAAATTTATATATAATAGTGCTCAATCTCGCCCATTGATCATTTTATTCCTATAACAAGATTGCGCATTCACTTATCATCGAACCCAACAACCTTGTTACAAAAATAAAATCATAAAACACAACACACGTCACTTTAAACATTTAATAACCAAACATGATACTTTCAGTAAACCATGTAATTAACCCTATAAGTAATTTACTTTTCCTAATGTCAATATTTTCTAATCCTCTTAACTTGAAAGGAAAGATAACATTCCAACACATAGAAATGACGTGGCGCGTGATCATTGGTTGATAGAGAATGCAAATGGTAGAGCAAGACAAAAGATAGTCAATTGGGATCTTGAGACGTAGTTGAATAATAATTAGGATAAGGTAGAAAAAGGAATGTGTGTACATGTATGGTACCATATATAATACCATGGGCCACCGGCCTAATGTTTTTGCGTATCGGCCTACTGGATATACGATACAGTCTGTCCCATACGCCATACCATACGGTTTCTTTCGCCAACCAGTGTACATTAAAATAATAATACTAAAAATAATAAAATATTAAATTTAATTACTTGTTATCTGAATTTGAAATGCTCAAGTTTATTAGACTTGCAATGTGTTCGACAAGTCATATCGAAGTACAAAAGGAGTGTCAAACTATTTACCAGACTCAAAACATTTATAATTTGGGAAACAAGTTCGTTTTTATTGAAATTTATAGGGGCATGTTCCCAAAAATGAATATATAAGACTGCATATTTAGTTTCTTCTAAAAGATAACGAGTAGACGTTACAGCCATAAAATTAAATTTGAAAATATTTACTAGTTATGTACATAAATATTTAAATAAGAATAATATTTAATTTAAATAGAATCTAGTTATAAAAGTTATAAAATATAATATAAGTTTACATGCTCATTTAAGGTATTAATAATAAGATAATATTTGATTTAGTGAATTAAATACTCTCAACTATTAATAATGTATTAATAGTATGAATTAAATAATGTATTAATTGTAAAAAAAATTATTAAATAAAGGTAAAATTTGAATTATTAGATAAAACACTTATATCTTATGTTTAATAAGCTGTGATAGATGTCTTAAAAATTGAGTAAAACAAAACATAACATAACATAACATACCCGGTAAGTCCCACTCAAGAGCAGGGTCTGGGAGGGGTAGGTGGCGGCGATTCTTTCCTCTATCTAGTGAGATGCGGAGACTGCTTCCGAAGAGAACCCCCGACTCGGTAAAAAAATTAAAATTTGAGTAAAATGATAAAAAAAAATTTCCTTCTTTTATTCTTATATGTATAGTACTAGGTTAGTTACCCGTGTGTTACACGGGTTGAAAAAGAGAAAAGAATGACACTTGGGAACATAAATTTATAGTATGATGTGAGATGTGGAACAAATAAATTAAATGTGAAAGTTATTTCAATAGTTTTGTTATATGAAAAATGAAATGTAAACAATTTAAAAAAATGATCTCATATTACATTAATAAATAAATCTAATAAAAATATAAAATTTGAAAAAAAGATACAGTATTAAAACAAAGACTAATTAAAAGTAAAACACATGTTTATAAAGATCCAAATACTTCTGTGTAGACAATATTAGAAGTTTTATTTATGACTTGTATGTCTTTATCTAAAATTAATAAAATTAATTAATACTTTCTATATATGTTCGAGGTTATGGTTAAAAAGAATATATAGGTTATAATTAAAAAGATCAAAATTTTGAAAGGTATGATATATATAGAAATGATTTTAAGGTTATATTATAATATAATTAAAAAATTAATATTTTCAAAGTGAATATGATGAAAACATGTGACAAATTTTATATGACGCCTAGGTGTACAAACTAGTTAGACGCCATGCAGACAAGAGTTAGTATTTTATTATATGTTATATATTATAGATTATAAATTATATATTATAGAGATATATTATAGAGATTATCTTTATCTTTATCTTCCTATTCTAATAAAAAGGTATATGGGATGACACGTGTCAACACCACAATCATTCTCACTAAAATTTTTCCGCCTCTCTCTACTATTAAATAATTACCTTAATTACTAATAATACTATTTAACACTTTTTTAGATTTAATACATTAATAAAGAGATCTATTAATTAATGTTATTTCTAAATAAACAATTTTTTTATAAAATAATAAATTTATTTAAAGCATAAGACTTTTTTAAAAATACGAAATATTTAAAATTGATATTTTGAAAAGTTATTTTTTAAAACTAAAAATAATTAAATTTAAGAGTTATAATAAGAAAATTTTTAAAAATGACATTTTTATACGGTTTGTTTTAGAACAAAACGTTTATTTATTTTTTTTGAAAACAAATAAAGTTTTAAAAAGTTGATATCACTATTTTATAACTTACAGTCATTTCTAATACATAATTTCACTGATATTATATCTTAAAATATTATTTTATAATTAATAAATTTTGTTATATTAATTTTTTATTTATTCAACCCGTGTAACACACGGGTTACTATAGCTAGTACTATAATAAAAGAGTAATTTAAAGTGACACGTGGCAGCATCACAATTATCCTCACCAAATTTTCCCGCCTCTCTCTTATCTTAAATAATTACCTTAATTACTAATAATATTATTTAATATTTTTTATATTTAATAAATTAAAAAAGAGATCTATTTATTAATGTTATTTCTAAATAAACAATTTTTTATAAAATAATAAATTTTTCTAAAGCATAAAACTTTTTTAAAAATATGAAATATTTTAAAAGTGGTATTTTAAAAATTCAATTTTTTAAAACCAAAAATAATTAATTTGGGAGATATAATAAGAAAAATTTAAAAATAATATTTTTATATGGTTTGTTTTAGAACAAAATGATTATTATTTTTTGGAAAAAAAATCTAAAAACTAAATTTTAAAAAGTTGGTATCACTGTTTTATTAGTTATAGTCATTTCTCATACGTAATTTCCCTCATATTATATTTTATAATATCATTTTATAATTAATAAACTTTATTATATTAATATTTTATTTATTCAAACCGTGTAATACACGGGTTTATTAAATCTAGTATATAGATATATGTATACTAGAAATAACAAGTCTGAATGCATGTGACCGGCCCATCTTCAAAGAAAATAAGCTTGGGCCTCGCATACTTTTTAATACTATTTTTAAATCTTATTTGTTAATTATGAAACTTGACCTTCAACATTTGAAGAGGAACACTCTTTTTAAACATATTGATCGTCTTATCTTTATCGTCTCCTTTAGAAAAAGTAATACTCATAATACGTGTATTTAATAGGCGTTATTTCTTTTTAAAACAAAACTAGCTATAACGCGTAAGAGCTCTACTCTATGATCTTGGAGCATTGGTTTAAATCCAAACCACTCTTTTTAATTCCGGTTTCTCATACCTTTTATTTTGAAGCTTTTTATTTTTTTAACAGTCAAGTGTTGTTTATAAAAATTGTCACTATTGTTGATTGAGTTCATTATATTAGGTTGTTCATCCCTCTGAATTTTTTTGGAAGGTAAACGTCTCAGCGGTACCCCAGCGGGGTCACCACACAATCCTCGCGAGTTCGAGCCCCCGGATCCCCACTGGGTGTGGGTGTGCCCATAGGACTTACCATGATCAACGGCCGGAGCGGCCTCTGTAGACCCGACTCGGTACCCCTGGGCGGGAACCCCACGGAATGTGGGTAAACCCTCCCCCCCTCAGGATAGAACCCGCGACCTATTGGTGCGCTTAATCCTTATCCCTCATCGAGGTGGCCAGCTGGGCTAACCCAGCTGATTTCATCCCTCTGAATTTAGTTCTTTAAATGAGAACCATGGAGGTAGGCACTATTGTGATTGATCAAATGCGTTAAAGTTCTCTATATTTTTTTTCACTTGGACTTAAAAAATAAATAAAGACCATATTGCATGGTATATATTTTGATACGTGTCATCTCCACGTTGCCATGCACAAGCATATTCGTTAATAATTCATGCATCGGTTATTTCTTTGATTGTCTATTAGTTAGTGGATCATTAGTGGCCTTTTCAATGGTAGTTTTCATTTGTTGTCGCCTTGTATTGTTAGCCTATAAAAATGCTATGAATGTCCTCAAACATAATGCTTGAATGAATTAATCAAGTTATCTATTCTATTATCAAGTGTGTGTTTCTCTCTCGTCTATATATCGTGCAAGTCTTTATCGACTCTTGGCTAAGAACGAAATAGTCACTACCATTCGGTGCGGGAACGTATTATATTTAATCGAAAATATTTTAAGTTAACTAAGTAGATAGATATGTGTTTTCCTAAAAAGTTTATATTGATAAAGTTAAGGCCTCATCAGTTGTTTCAAAACAGAAGTAGATTTTTTTTAACATACCAATTACCATCTCATTGTGATAATTAAACGCGTGTTAGCTCTTTCTATCAAATCTTTGTTAGATAAAACTTGAGTTATTGTAGTTTGAGCGTTAAAATCATATTAATAATTTTGTACTTTTTTTTCATCTCAGATTCTAGTGTACAACTAGCTGTTTGTTATATACTGGTTCGGGTTTGGTTAGTTAACAAAAGTTAAATTTAACTTGGTGTAGAGGCCGTGTTGAAAAATTAATATGTGAAAATCTGACTTTCTAAGTCTTAAGTTTTATAGCCCAACAATATCAACTTTAGCCCATTAGATAAAGCCCACATTTAATCTTTAACTAGTCCGTATTTAATCTCTTTACTAACTAGTTTTATACCCGTCTGGTGGTCGGGTGGTTTCATGTTATAATGTCACAAGTATTTCTAGTTGTATTCTAAATAAAAACACCATTTGTTTGAAACTAATATAACTTGTTATTATAAAAACAACCGACTATATTAGAAAAAACCATATTACAATAAAAAATAATTAACTATTAAACAACTAAAATATGATAGTGTGTCATGCTTACTTTTAAAAGATAAACGAAAACTACAAATTCAAAAATCTCATTCATATAATCGTCAATATAAATTAAAAACACATAAAAGTTAGAGCTTCCACAATCCCTTTAAGTTTGTAAAGTGATTCAAAACTCTCAACACCATGTAAACTTAACGTTTAGATACTGATTCATACCATGATAAGGAAACATGTGTTACTATTATGAACGACTAAAAGACCAACAATAATTTTTATGGTGCTAGTTTCAACAACAAAACATCAAATCACACTAAGGGGCTGTTTGACAATATCTGAATGATTTAGTGTTGAACCAATAAGACGTCTGAACCATTAAGTGTTGAACCATTAAGAGGTCTGAATCATTAAGAGCTAGTATATCATTTAACTATTCAAAGGCAAATGCCTGACCAATTCAGATAAGAGGTCTTAACTATTCAGCATTATACCTCTTAACCATTCAGTATTAGTCTAATGCTTAACCATTCAGAGGCAAATGTCTTAACCATTCAGACATCTAAACCATTAAGAGACTGATTAAGAGGCAGCCAAACAGCCTCTAAGAATATAAGTGTCTATCAGTTTATTATACTTATAGAAAAAACAAAGACAATAAAAACTCAATGCAAACTTAGGTTGGACCAAGTATATGGTGACATGATACTCAAATAATATTTTCGGTGTAAACTGATCCTTTCAAGGAATAATAGTACTTGCTAGTTGAAAAACTTCTTTAGCTCCTTCTTATCGTTACAAAACATGTAAACATCCCCGACTCTATCATCATCGGTCATTTTCTAGTCAATCCAATGTAGGCGACGTGACACCAAAGCGATATTGAAAATCCAACGACATCGACACAAACAAAACCTTTGTCCACTTATTGTCATCACTATATTGAATTACATCCTAAACAATTATTTTCTTCAGGATCAAAGTGCAACATAATTGGTTAACAGATAAAGAATGCATTACACAAAACTCTTCTATATACCACTTTCAAAATTCTCCCTATCCTTATCAACACAAGTTATCTTTAAATTTTGGTAGTTTAATATCATAATGGTAAATCTATGTTTCTTTATATTAAGATAAAGTACATATCGTTTAACTTATGAGTAAAAGAATATCAGATTTCATAAAAGAAACAAAAAACAATGTCAATAAAATGTGTTGCAACTAAACCAATCATTTTAACAACATAAAGTAGCAAACAAAACCATCAATATTACATCATGTAAACAAAGCAAGTTTAAAATTATTTGCATGAAAAATTACAAGATTCAAAGTCAAATCAAAAGAAAAATATATTATACGAAGAGATGATCCAAGACTACCCTCGAACATTGGTTCCCTGTAAAAAGAAAATCGATCTTTTCAACTAAAAAATCCTATCCTACTTATAATCAGGTATCAACATATGTGTAAGTATATATAGAGTACCTGTAAGATATCTAAACTATTTAGAGTTGCTTCCTGTACAATTTTCTTTTTTTAATTTAACTCTGTTAATGAGCATTTCAGAACAATTATAAAGATGAAACTCATATTTTATAGAAGTAAAGATCAAGAGTGCAGTTCAAAAACAAAAAGGATACAAAAGAGAAAAGAATAAAGGTTAAGGAAGTTTAATTGACCATACGCTTCAAGATTCGAGAGTTTGACTCAACATACATTATAATATTAATAGATTAAATTCGTAAAAACATAGTTGGAAGCTATGGAAGTAAATTCATTTGTTAAACTTGACTCTTACCACTTCTGTACAAATCTTAGCTCCTGTTGTGTTTCATACTATTAAAGTATTAATTACATGTTTTCCGATGTTATGTAATGCCACCTTTTATTATCAACACGACGGTGATAGTCATTTGTGGTAAATAATCTACAAAACAAACACGAGGGAACAAAAATTAATGTAGAACTTAATGTTTTAAGAAAAGGAAAAAAGTAGATTAACTAACCTTTTCGATGTGGCACTTATATTTTCATTCACGTTTTATCATCAACACGACAGCGATAGTCATTTGTGGTAAATAATCTGCAAAACAAACACGAGGATACAAAAATTAATGTAGAACTTAATGTTTTAAGAAAAGGAAAAAAGTAGATTAACTAACCTTTTCGATGTGGCACTTATATTTTCATTCAAACGCGAGGTTTCAAGAAATTGATCACCACAATCTTTAGCGTTGATTGTCACTATCTCAAAATCATGATGACTACAATCCTCATTCCAAAATCAAAGGAGTCAAAAGTCACAAAGCATATTACATTTTTACAGCATAAATCTCTTGAAATTTGTTTTTTTTTCCTCTAAATTGGTAATCCTCATTCCATTCAAACAAAATCTTAGCAATAAATTCTTTCTTGAAGCAAGTGAAATGCAAATGCAGTGAGATGCAGGTGCAGTGAAATGCCCAGCTTGTTAAACGAATTATAAGACCAACCAAAGAAAGACTGCCCACTGATCTCTTCAAAAACGATGAAAAAAGATATATGAATATATTACTAACAACTTTCTAGATAGTAAACACAACTTCAAATAGAAATTGCCTTTTGGAGACAATAGCTTGGCAGCAGAACTTGGAAATAATGAAAACATATGGCACAATATGTCCATAAGCGAAACGTGGTCTGATATACCATTCCAAGTCTTTTGTGTTCCTCAAATTGATCATTGCATTGCATGCACAAAGAAAGCAACTTATTTAAAAACTGGTCAAAAATTACTTTGAGAAACATATTCATGACCTGTACATTCTACCAACACACTAACCATATTCTTATTTTCTTTAGGTCTTTATTGAACAAATTAAAAAGACCGCCATGCCTTTCTAGATAGAATGAAGACTCCGAAATTAAGCAGCAATCCTGTTTCAATACGAATGTATTAACATTTTTCGCATTTGCATATACTTGCAGGATAATAATTATAAATCACTACTTTAATAAACCAACAGAAAGAATGGTATTATTGATCTAATTTAATCAAGCAAACCTTTTGGTTCATAATTACTTATATTAGTATCTCTTGTTGTCTATATAGCTAACCTCAGATAGATATATTAGTGGTTGCCACTTGAAAACATGAAAACGATGAATTTATAGCAACAATACGTTTGACCTAGGCAACACAAGCAATGTTATTAATAGAACAAATGAATAGCAGGGGTGTACTGTACCATTTTCTTCGTATAAAAGACCCGGATTGACCATACATGGATGACAAGAGCATGGCATGTCACTAAACTAACCTTCTCAATAATCTGAAACCAAGGAAAGTAAACATAAATTTATTATCCATTTAAAAGACAAGAAAATAGAACTTACATATTAGTATGACCTTCTAGCTATCAAACTAATAGGTTTATTTAACAGGATAAACCACCTTTTCTCAAGAGGATTGTTTTGTGCTAAACCACACCTCTTAGGTCGGGTACACGCGATGCAAGATCAATTGTTGGCCCATAGTCAACAGATTGACCATATATGATTGATCAATCATCTTTAACAACATATCTCTCATTGAGGCATTTCTATACTGCAATGACATATGCATATATATTACATTATAATGACTGTTATGATCACAAAAATTGTACCATGGAATATTTTCAAATAAAAACCTATCGTGTATATGAAGTTCGATATAAAACCTGTATGATTCAATCTTGTCCGTGTAAATAATATTCTGGTTGAATATTTTTTACTCAAACTCTTATATTAGTAGGAATTAGTAGCTAATATTTCAAACATCATTAAAAGAAACTAAAGTACTGAAGGATTACCAATTTAGAGGAAAAATAACAAATTTCAAGAGATTTATGCTGTAAAAATGTAATACGCTTTGAGTGACTTTTGACTCCTTTGACGAGTTTAACCCGTTTTTATTTTAGCTAATGGTTTAAGTTTTTACTCGTTTGAATTAGCTGGTGAAAGGTTCCTTTGATGAAGGGTTGCATTCATTAAGGAATCATCTTGATCAATAATTACACTAATGAAGGAATCATCTTGATCAATAATTCCACTAATGAAGTAATCATCTGCTCATAAGAGACCAACCCATAAACACAATCATTCAATAAAAGAAACAGATAAAGTTCCTTAAATCAAGGGGGAACCCTAGACAAAGAACCCTAATGGCAAGCAATCTACTTGTAAACACAATCATTTAAGGGACAAATGAGGTTAGAGGGTAAACAGGACCAACAGACCACCCAATAGACCCGTATTGCATCTTGACAAGAACCGCAAAAATCACAAATCAAAACTCTAAATCAGAAAACCCAACATCATAATGAAGAAATGGAAAAAAAATTCAACATCGAACATAAATCAAACCTAGTGGAACACAATCTGAAATCCAGAAAATCCAAAATATGAATGGTGGAAGAAAATCGTCTGAGCATGGTTATGATTCAAACCTGGTTTGTGATTCGAACAAAAATCGAAGTTCTAGAAAATTGAGTAGATGATGATGATATTTTCGAATGGAATCTTTAGTCGAAGGAATTGAAGTTAAAGTCGCTGAAATCGAACTTAGGGTCACCAAGATTGAGCATACTATATTGCTTGTTCTTGCAAGAAGCGGCAACGTACATTCCCCACCATCTTGAAACAACACCAAAGCAGGCATGCTTGAAAAATAAAACGAAATTAGGGTCACCAAGATTATGTTTCCACTGTAAAAGGGGGAATCGATTAGGGTTTTAGAAATCGAATTAAGAAGAAACAAACAACTTACAATGTGGTGATTAATCTCCGGTGATAGTGAAGAGGGCATCTATTGAAAACAGGGGGTCTCTGATTGAACTCGAGAACGATGATGAACGATTCGGATGAGAGCCCCTGTGGCATCATTGAATATTTAGCAGTCCTTCATCTCAACAGCACATATCTTAAATAGATTAGGTTGCAGCGGAGGTTACCGGGGGTACGTGGGGCGTTAAAAGGGGAAGAAGGAGACGGTAATTGCAGCGACGTGGGGAGGAAAGATCGGAGAACCCTGTGTAACCTCCGCATAACAACTCAACCGCTCAATTTACACGGACAAGATTGAATCATACAGGTTTTTGACGGTCAAGATCTCCCACAATCGTATAACCGTTTTCTAGCAACCATATATATATAATTACTAATCTATTATATATTTTATTATTTATTTTAAAGTAGTGTTTCGCTTGCATGTTGTGCCAATTCGGATAATATCATATTGAAGCATAGAGGGAAAAAATGTATCGGACGATATATTCAGAATGTTGAAAACAATTACAATGTGTTGAAAATAATTACAAATATAGTATATTTGGATCACGGGTTTAGGCCGTACGTTGCGGGAATTGATTTTAAATAAAATTTATATCGAAATGTACATAGAAAACATAAACGTAGATATAAATTTCGATATAAATTTTAACCTGGATCACATCGCAACAATATATTCGGAACTTTAAAAAACATTACCTTATTGTGAAAAAATAGAAATATATACTATTTTACCTGGATTGGTTTCTAAGGATACTTACGCATAAATGTAGATAAAAATAAGCATGTTCTAATAGTATATTCGGAATTTTAGAAAGCTTTGTATTTTTCATTTTATAAAAGAAAAGGAAAATATGGTACGGATTAATTATAATAATAAAATAATATCTTATTAATAAATAAAAATAAATTCAGTCACTTGTCACCATTTTATACCATCAAATAATTGATTTTGTTCACTTGTCTCTCCTCTTAATTATAAACGCTATAATAGCTATTTATTAATTAATAACTATTCATAATTAAAATTTCAAATATGTTAACTTCAAATTTTTAAATGTGTAATACATGGGATTATTCAATTCGTATAATACATAATATTTAATACATAACTTTTTATATTATTCAATTCGTATAATACATAATATTTAATACATAACTTTTTATATATAAACCATGTAACAGTAAATTTATTTAACTCGTGTATCACACTGTATTGTAACCTAGTTATATAATAGAAGGAGTGCTATTTTAAAAAGTGTATCACTCGTGTATCACAATGAATCCTCAAACCATGACACAATGAATCCCCGATCATGAAACAATGAGCTTTCACAAAGACATTATTAGCAGGAATCATGACACAATGAATCCCCAAAAGCATGACACAATGAATCCCTAATCATGACACAATGAACCTTCACAAAGACATTATTAGCAGGAATCATGACACAGTGAATCCCCAAACCATGACACAATGAATCCCTAATCATGACACAATGAGCCTTATTAGCAGGAATCATGACACAATGAATCCCCAATCATGAAACAATGAGCTTTCACAAAGACATTATTAGCAGGAATCATGACATAATGAATCCCCAAAAGCATGACACAATGAATCCCTAATCATGACACAATGAACCTTCACAAAGACATTATTAGCAGGAATCATGACACAATGAATCCACAAACCATGACACAATGAATCCCCAATCATGAAACAATGAGCTTTCCCAAAGACATTATTAGCAGGAATCATGACACAATGAATCCCCAAACCATGACACAATGAATCCCCAATCATGAAACAATGAACCTTCACAAAGACATTATTAGCAGGAATCATGACAAAATAAATCCCCAAAAGCATGACACAATGAATCCCCAATCATGAAACAATGAACCTTCACAAAGACATTATTAGCAGAAATCATGACACAATGAATCCCCAAAAGCATGACACAATGAATCCCCAATCATGAAACAATGAACTTTCACAAAGACATTATTAGCAGGAATCGTGACACAATGAATCCCCAAAGCATGACACAATGAATCCCAATCATGAAACAATGAACTTTCACAAAGACATTATTAGCAGGAATCGTGACACAATGAATCCCCAAAGCATGACACAATGAATCCTCAATCATGAAACAATGAACTTTCACAAAGACATTATTAGCAGGAATCGTGACACAATGAATCCCCAAAGCATGACACAATGAATCCCCAATCATGAAACAATGAACTTTCACGAAGACATTATTAGAAGGAATCGTGACACAATGAATCCCCAAACCATGACACAATGAATCCCTAATCATGAAACAATGAACCTTCAGAAAGACATTATTAGGAGGAATCATATGACAATGAATCCCCAAACCATGACACAATGAATCCCCAATAATGACACAATGAACCTTCACAAGGACATTATAAGCAGGAATCATGACACAATGAATCCCCAAAGCATGACACAATGAATCCCTAATCATGACACAATGAACCTTCATAAAGACATTATTAAAAGGAATCGTGACACAATGAATCCCCAATCATGACACAATGAACATTCACAAAAGACACATTATAAGCAGCTTTCATGACACAATGAATCCCCAAAACATGACACAATGAATCCCCAATCATGACACAATGAACCTTCACAAAGACATTATTAGCAGGAATCATGACACAATGAATCCCCAAACCATGACACAATGAAGCTTCGCAAAGACATGACACAAAGATAGATTTTTGACACAATAATGCTCGGTTGAAATTCCACAATGAAACCCCTAGATCATGACACAATGCATAGTTATATTTGACACAATAATGCTTGATTAGGTTTTACCTGTTTGTTCTTGCTCTTCGATTGGACTTATTCGTAGTGTTTCTGAGTTTATGCTTGTGGTTTTGGAGGTTGCCGAATGTTAATTAGACATTGAAGACGTTTTCGACTGTACGGGATGCATGCTTACGTTTTAGGATTTCGTCGGAGATGGTTTTCGAGGTTGGCGAATTGAAAAGACGATGATGGAAGTTTTCGTCGGAGATGGTTTTCAATAGACTTTGAAGACGTTTTCGTCGGAGACGGTTTATTGTCAAATTACATTTTTGCCCCTCCACCTGTTAGCAGTTTTCCACTTATTTACAAGTTGCCACTGCGTTTTTTTTTGAACCATTGATCTAATTTAATTAGTTGATCCAACGGCCAGAACCACTTCTCACACTTTTTAGGAATTATATGGTTTGTATCATATCCCAACTCATAATTAAATTTATTAACAAATGGGCCTTATCAAACGAAGGAAAGCACGTGCCATACATTATTACTTGATTGAGTTATTCACACCATCAAACATTTAGGGATATACATTACAAATTCAACTATTTTGATGTAAATTAAACATAAATATATAGTTTATATACATTATTATATTCATAATAAATTCAAACTTGAAAAATCATATACGCTTATCTTATTTTCAGTTAGCATGTCAATTTTTAGTTATTTTCGTTACACTCATTACGCTATACATACTTGTACATTATGCACCAAAGGTAGCACTATTATTAGAATCAATATTTTAAAAACAAATCTCAAAAGCGGATATTAATTTAAATCCGTATCACAATCTTAATATTAGTACGGTATCCGAATCATCCCTGAATCATCCAAAAGCGCAATAAAGAGTTGTACATCATGCCTCAAAGATTGTAAATTTCTAATACGTAAATATGGAAACATATTTCAAACTTGCAGATTATTATTAATCTCATTAGTTATACTCCTAAAATCTTATCTAAATCTCTAACCATTCGGAAATCTGTGTATATATAAAGAATACGTAACCCCTGTGTGCATGATATATTATTATTCATCATAACCTGAAGAAACTGAAGCAATCAACAATGGCGAATGCAGCTCTCAACGATGCTAACATCCCACGGAAGAAGAGAAGCATTCGAGTATCCGAGGGAGAAGACGATTATTACATGCGAATGATTGAAGAACTTGCGAATGAAAGGTTGATATTCTATCGTAAGATGGAGTTGTATAAAGAAAAATTTAGAGCAAGTTTGATCGAACGTCAACCGTCAACGTCCACCAGAGAAGATGATCGGGAGAAGAAGGAGTACTTGCGTGACGAACAAGTTAACGACGAAAGAAAAATGCGAAAGGCTAAGTCGATCAAGCGAAAGGCTACGTCCACCGGAGAAGATGATCGGAAAAAGAAGAAGAAAAAGATCGTCCGGAAGAAGCCTGTTCGTAAACCGGTGGTGGACAATGAGATTACTCATCGGTTGAAGGAGTTCATCGTGAAGGAGATGAAGGGTAGTGATCTGAAGCTTGTGATTCAGAAGATGATGTTCGAATCGGATACGAAAAGGGTTTGAACCGGTTGAACATGCCGGTTAATCAACTGGAAACCAATGAGTTCTTGACGGAGGATGAGTGGAGGATTTTTAGTAATAGGGATGGAAAGGAGAAGGAGATTGAGGTGCCGTTGTTAGGGCCAACGTTGGAGATGTATGAAGATAAAATGAAGCTGAAGATGTGGCACATGAATACCTCTGCAAACTTTGTGCTTACGACGAATTGGCATAGATTTTGGAAGGAGAATAAGGCGCATTTGGCGGAAAGGTCTACGATTCAAGCGTGGTCGTTTCGGAGAGATGAGCAGTTGTGTTTTGCAGTTGCATGTGTGGGGAAGCCAAATGATTAAGAGGAAGATTATATCATGTTCATGTTTAAGCTTTTGATTACATTAATCTAGTTGTGATATATATATTCGTTTCTTTATTTGGATGTTTTGATTTTCTTGATCATTATTAATTCATTAGTTAATAATTAGATTTTGTTGATTATCACTTGACTTGTGTTGATAATCATATGGCAAAAACTATCACAATTGTAAACCACTTAAGAGACTACATATGCAATGTTTAAAGGAAAAACATGCATGTAGTCTAAGACACAATTTCCATCTTCTTATGATCATACTTATACTAAGAGTACTCTGTTTATTTAAACTAAACACATACTTAGAGAGATAATTAAGGCTCCTTAATTAATATATATTATGGAGAAGTGGTAGTTTTAGGGAGAGACTTGTTATGCACGGGTCGTCTCTTTCTCACGTCTGAGTAATCCATGGTAAACATATGAGCCGGCTCGGATCCTTCTTGCATTGTCACTTTGATGAAGAAGTTGATTCTTCTCTATTGTGTGATTCACCTAAGGAATCCCACAAAAATAAGTTAATCTTATTATAACATCTAATCAAGCTTTCTTAAATTTCATTAAGCAGTTTAAAGCTTTATTATTATGCTTGCTTAATTTTCTTAGGTTGTGTTATTGAAGAGAAGTATAGAAAGAAAATTCACTTGATCATAAAAACTAGGGTTTTATCGGTGGCACGAGTCCTCTCATATAAGACCTAAGGAACCAGAGGGGGTCAAAATGGTCACTAAGAGTCTAGAAATTATTAAGATGCGTTTTTTCTATATATAAATCTTAAGTTGTTTTAAGAAACATTAATGAGATCTCTAATTGCAGTAAACATGGAAAGTTATACTTTCCTAACCGGAGAACATTTTGCTTATGCGTATTGTTGAACGATATTAATTTAACATGAATGTTTAACTGTGATTAAGTATCTGATCATATATATATATATATATATATATATATATATATATATAGGTGAAGGTTCAACTAAGAATATTAGTTGCCTAAGTTGCCTAAGAAGGAATAAGGGGATTACATGTGGCACTCTTCAAATTAGGGTTAAAGAGACATTATGGTCCTAAAACACTCATTAGTCCCTGAAGCTTTATCAAAATGCAGCACAGCCTTTTCAACGACCTTTGGGGTTCATAATCTGAGAAAACACAGCACTTGGTGTTAACCCATCTGAATCCTCACTAGCCAGACTCCTCCCGCCGAGGCTCATCGACATCCCGGTGCTCCTCGAATCCGTCACATTCCCGTCTTAGTCACCCCCATCATCCGCCTTCCCCTTTAGCGGCACATCGTCGTAAACACCAGCTTCTAGACCCAACAACATGTTGCCACCACTTTCTTCTGCACTCTCCTGAAGTTGCAGGGCGAACTCGAGGTTCCACAACACATCGCCCATGGATGGCCTCTCGATCCCCACGTCCGCAACACACTTCACAGCGGTCTCCGCCACTTTCTTGAAACATTCGGGCGAGATCTTTCCTTTCAGAAATGGGTCGATGATCTGGTCAAGAATGCCCTTTTTGTGACTTTTGTATCTTCTTTTGACCGACAAGGTTTCTATTAAAAATTGATATGTGTGGATGTTACAGCACAGAAGATGAAATACAGCACTTTTCTGTATTGTGTTGTATTGTGCTGTATTCACTTCTTGTTTTGTGCTATATTGTGCTGTATTGTGCTGTATTCATTTCGATTGGAATCACTTCTTGTTTTGTGTTGTATTGTGCTGTATTCAGTGATAAACAACTCTGGACTCTCACCTCACTTTTCTGAGATGATTCGTGCGTTTTGTGCTGTTTTATGAAACACAGCACAGCCTTGTGCTGTTTTATGAAACACAGCACAGCCTTGTGCTGTTTTATGAAACACAGCACAGCCTTGTGCTGTTTTATGAAACACAGCACAGCCTTGTGCTGTTTTATGAAACACAGCACAGCCTTGTGCTGTTTTATGAAACACAGCACAGCCTTGTGCTGTTTTATGAAACACAGCACAGCCTTGTGCTGTTTTATGAAACACAGCACAGCCTTGTGCTGTTTTATGAAACACAGCACAGCCTTGTGCTGTTTTATGAAACACAGCACAGCCTTGTGCTGTTTTATGAAACACAGCACAGCCTTGTGCTGTTTTATGAAACACAGCACAGCCTTGTGCTTGAAACACAGCACAGCCTTGTGCTGTTTTATGAAACACAGCACAGCCTTGTGCTGTTTTATGAAACACAGCACAGCCTTTTGCTGTTTTATGAAATACAGCACAGCCTTGTGCTGTTTTATGAAATGCAGCACAAAAACGTTAAAATGTAGCACAACGTCACATAATTTGATTTTTTTAAAAAAAAAACTATAGTAATACTATACTCAAATTAAAGAGAAAAAAATGCTTGATTTTATGGTGTAATTTATTTAAAAAAATAATGTCATATGAAAAAGTTATTAGCATTTAAAAAAATAGGGGGGAAATTTTAAAAAGTCAACAATTGTGGGTAATGTAATAAAATACCCAAATTACCCTTGATTACTTATTTTTTCTACACTTTGATCTTAGCCCTTAATTAGATAATTAGAAGGCTAAGATTACTTCTTAGCATACTTAGGCAAAAATTAATTTGTAGGGGAACCTCCCTCTATATATAATACATATATATATATATAGGGTTAGGATCATTACAGAACCACTTTTTATTTTCAGAACTACAGAACCATTGATTTACATAAATGTATATTAAGTCTGGTAATACTTGACCTGTTTTACATATGTGTATATCATACATGAACAATAAACTATAAAAAAATAACTAAAATCACCAGGTTTAACTTACATCTATGTAAACCAATGGTTTACAATTTACATTAATGTAAGTCAATGGTTCTTTTGGTTCTGAAAATAAAAAATGGTTCTGTAATGATCCTGATCCTCTATATATATATATATATATATATATATATATATATATATGGGAGGGTTCCTAAGAAAACCTCTAATTATAAGAAAACCAAGAAAACCACTTTTAAACCATTGATCAAAATTGATCAATGGTTGATATTAATCAATGGCAAATTTGTAAATATTTATTAGATAGTTGCTTTTATTAAATGATTAAAGGGTGTTTTAGGTAGATTACAATTTTTATATTTTTGGAAATAACTAAAATCCCTTAAATCTCTCTCTTCTCTCTCTCTCTCTCTCTCTTTAAATCAAACACAATATTAGTTTAATTTATATCAAATTAATTTATTCAAATATCATTCTAAAATATTTTAGAAGAACACAAGTTTTTTTTTCTGCAGATCTATATTAATTACATACATGCTTACGTATACGTAAACATGTTCACATATTTGTTCATAACATATTTGCTCCTTACAACATGCTTACTTATATGTAAACAAGCATAAAACAACAATAAACATGACAATTGCTATTACATTGAATTGATGAAACTTATGTATATGTATCATTCACTAAAATGGTATACAAAATCAGGAAATTCAAATAAATTCTTGTTAGAATCGATAATCAGCTGAAAATAAAAAAGAACTATAACTATAACACACAACTAGTATAGAACAATATGTTAAACTTAAAAAAGTGCACATACGTAGACATGGTTCTGTATATGTATTTTGATTACATATACGTAACAATCATCTTCATATTAATCAAAAAATTGTCTTCATCTCTATCATATGTATCCTGCTTACGTATATGTAAACACAACTAGATTAGCAATTAGCAAACAGAGAAAAAACAATAAGCATACTATTATATCAAAACGGTGAAACTTACGTGTATGTAAGCAATCAGAAAACAAATAAAGAATACATGTTGATGAAACTTACGTATATGTAAACACCCTTGCGTGATCAAATCCTCATCCCTAGCAGATATGTATCCTGCTTACGTATATGTATCCTGCTTACGTATATGTATCCTGCTTACGTATATGTAAACACAACCAGTTCTTAAACCCACCCAAACACACAAACCCTAATTCACCATTACCATCATCACCATTTCCCCCCAAAAAACTCATCTTTCACCCTCTTCATGATTCTTGAAGACTCCAAACACCCTAATCTGTTCGGATTCGTCAAACACTCTTCCCCAATTGACGTATACGTAACCCAAGTTATATATTGCTATTGGAATCATCTTCTTCGTATTTGTTTCATCTGCAGATCAAATGTTCAAGCTTCAAGACTCATAACAAGAAAAATGAACCCATCCATGGTGGCAAAAATAACCAATCGAACCCATGTCTTTCGTTGTTGTCCTATTCCCTTTTCTTGCTCGATCAAACCCCGATGTTTCGATCTTCTTTCTGACTCATAAATCTTGCTGCTCTAATCATTGTATATTTACATACATGAGCAATCTTAATGTTTGAACCTGATTAATCGTCGCTTATGTCTCTTTTCATGTTTCGTTCTTCTTTCATCCGCTCATTTCGGTTCGTGATTTCTTCATCAACCTAGCTCCTGGTTAATGATCAATCGCAAACCCTAGAACTTGTAGAATTCTTGATGATTGATCATCTGATGATTCTGAAACAATAATTGATAATATTTAAGAAAACTAAATCAATGTCAATTAAAAACTAACAAATGAGATAAAAGTGGGTCAACATCATATAAATACTATAATTAGTTTATATATAAAATTACCAAAACACCCTTTAAAGTTATTAAATAAAAATAATAAGAAAATTATGTGATTGGTTAAAATTGGTTTTCTTGGTTTTCTCAAAATTTAGTGGTTTTCTTAGGATCCTTCCCCTATATATATATATATATATATATATATATATATATATATATATATATATATATATATATATATATATATATATATATATATATATATATATATATATATATATATATATATATATATATATATATATATATATATATATAATATATATATATATATATTCATTAGTTGGGAAAGGTCTCGATGTCAGGTCGGTTTGACTCATGTTGGTTTGAGTCATGTTTTATTTCAAAATAGTTAAGCTAAAATATTTAAAGTTAAAGGGAACTTGGGTTGAATGGGGTAAGCTAGTTAAGCTTCGTTAAAGTGTATTCTAATGCGTAAAGCATTAATTTTGGTAAGTTATTCAACCCTTCATTTTGTAACATTTGCGGGTTGGTTTTGATAGTTGCATCATAGCTCTATATTGTTATAGTAAGATCATTTTGTAATATTTTTGTGTTGTAAAACCACTATTGATTGATATGTAAGATAAGCAACTAATACTGCAAATTTAAATTATTATTCAAATATGTTGACATCTACGTTTACAAGCCACTAATAAAGAGTAAAAGTGATGATGAAATATATATTTTAACCCATCAATTAATAGAAACCTCATAATGTGTGATCTTTTCATCATGTAAAAGGAATTAGAAATGCATAACATACAACTGATTGTTCCTTGAAGTCACAAGCTTTGTTGGCTTATAGAATGCTATCTCATGATTCACTCGACTCGTTGCAATTGTGTTTTATCTATGCTATGATTGAACTCGTGGTAACCAATGTTTTAAAGGGTTAATCTGCAAAGCACACAAGCCTTGACCAAATCACACTCGAGGCAAACGGCTCCAGGACCTGTCAACGAGCATTTAATTTCCAAACACTAACATCATAGTAAACGGTAACCACGAGCCTGTGAACCTGCGGTCCATACATTGAATCGTGGATAATAGCTCAGTTTCGCATGAGGTGGCAGGAACATTAATAGCAGAACATGTCAAAGAATGTTTCTGGACTATAAATACCCTCTCCTTTCATAGGAAAATGCATTCAACATACTCTTAAGCAACTCACATCTACTCATAATATCATCTTACTCTTAATACTTACTCTCAAGCCAGATGTTAGGTCACGCCCTCTTAGTGAGTAGATTAGCTGTGTTTCCACCCAGATGAGGCCAACATGACGTTCAACCTTATCTAGGCGACACAGAAATCCGTTTAGCAGCAATCTTCAAGTCAAAGAACAAGTGTAAATATTGGTCTTGGAGACAACTATTGTTGTTGTCTCAGGTCATCTTGGCTTGCAAATTTTGAACATTTGACTTTGATCACAATCATATGAGCTTAGAATCTATAAAGTTGCTAGAATTATAACAATCATATGAACTTAAAACTGTTAGGCGACAAAAGCGATCTAGTACCACAAATCAGTTTGCCAGAACTCAAAACAGTTTCCTGCAAATGCAGCTTGCTGTAATCATGTGAGAAGAAAAAAATTCTTGATCACTACTATAGTCTCCTACTCTGTGTTCATATAACATCATCATCTATTTTCCTGCATATATAAAGACAACATGCTTAAATTTTTACAAGAAAATGTGAATCCTTCAATTTCAAATGTAATCTGTCATCGTAACCATAGAATAATTAGAACTTTTTGTACAGCCTAAAGAGCTTCTTTCATGACAGAATGGAGCTGATCAATGACTATTCTGGAGGATATATTAGCAACTTAAACCCGTTACTTTTCATATATTGTTTCTGTTGCTGTTTTTGTTGCTGAATTAACCGTGCAGAAGCTATAGCAGACGGCGTGTGACGCAGCTCCATGGTCTGCAACGCAGATACATCCGCCAAACCATGAGGAATAGCCACCAAACTACCACAATGCTCAACTACAACATGTTCTAGTCTAGTAAAGTGATGACCCGAAGCCTTCCAGTGCACCAAATCCGTCTTCCCAATTTGCAAATATTTAAGCAGACGAAACCCCCCATCTAGCGGTTCCCACTGAGGCCCCTTAAATGCATACATTTTCAGTTTAAGCACTTCAAGATTTGGTAGCATGGCTATTGTAGACATATGCTTCCAATCCAATAAGGTGTCTGAGAGAGTCAACTTGTTCAAATGGGGTGGGAATTTGTACAATGGTGGAAGGCTTCTTAACTTACCTTCAGACGGCGGGCGTGGGAACGTGTCGTTTAGTAACTTCAGCTTCTCGAGGTTATCGAGCTTGGCAAGATTATCAAACAGACCAGAGTTTTTCTTCACTTCCAAGAGAATGACAAGTTTTCCGCGAATTCCAAGCTTTTTAAGGTTGGGAGTTCTAGCTAAGATATTCTCGGTACAGCTATCAGGTGAAATAGTAGATATGGTTTGTATGTTACCTTGTACAAACGGGTCCTCGTTATCCATTCGGGTTTTGGCTTGAGGCCCATTTAGACGACTTGACCCGTTTGTATGCAGATGTCTAAACTGTGACATTTTCCATATGTCTACTTGAATGTCAAGATCACGCGATGTTGTTTCAACGATTAGAGTTTGAAGACTCCATAACTTGGAGATTGACGGGGGAAGAACCTTAAAGTTCCCAAAAATGGAAATGTACCTTAAATGCACAAGCTGTGTGATTTCAAATGGGAAGCGCGAAATATTGATGGATCTCATATCTAACACACGAACTAACTTAAAAGCTTCATGGATGAAAGATGTGTGTTCTCTAGATAACTCTGTGTCTTCTGGTGGAAAGCACAAGAATGAACGAACATGTGGACCGCAAGGTTTAGAGTGAATAAAGTTCATGACATGTGAATGAACACAAAGACGACGGTGATAAAGATAACTTCCAGATGAGATTAAAGAGCCTGGATCTTGTATGTTTCTTCTGATCACCTGTAAAAACTTCTCTTCTGCTGCTTCTCTTAAGCACAAATCACGCAGCATATCATGAACACGACATGTTTTAATCCTACCGTTTGCCCGTCTTTTGGCGATTAATATCAGATTCCGTTCAACCAGATCTTCCAAATACTCCTCTGCAAGATCTTCTAAACACTCTTGGCCGTTTTGTTGTATAAAGCCTTCTGCAACCCATAACATAACCAGTTTCCAAACAGGTACAGGATAATCTTCAGGAAAAGCACCAAAATAGATGAAACACACCTTTAAATGATCGGGTAAATGCCTGTAACTTAATGCCAAGACATCCAAACATTGCTTCGGGTCTCTTGCAACATAAGAACCAACACTTTCAGCAACCTTTTTCCATAGATCGCGTGTTTTATCTTTCTTCATAAGAAGTCCAGCAATGACAACTATAGCAAGTGGCAATCCATCACATTTTTTAGCAATCACTTTTCCAAGTTCAACCAGCTCGAATGGGCAGCTTCCCTTTCGAAAAACTTTTGCACAAAGTAGTTCAAAACTTTCATCTTCATTCAGAAACCGCAAGTGATGAGGCGGGGTATCAGGGTTTGCAGTCAAGGCCACCTCTGTGTTACGAGTAGTTAACAATATTCTACTTCCACAATTTTGGTTTGGAAAAGCCGTCTTGAGATCATTCCATGCATCTGGCGTCCATACATCGTCTAATACAATAAGATATCTCCGACCGTTTAAATGCTTGCATATTTCTTCAATTATCATCTCCTCATTCATTTTAAAGGTTTGATCTGAAGGCTGCAGGAGTGAACTCAAAATAGCACAAAGTACTTCCTTTCGGTTGTATTCTTGAGAAACATACACCCAAGCACGAACAATGAAGTGAAACTCAATAGCAGGATTACAGTATACCTTCTTAGCAAGAGTTGTCTTGCCAAGTCCACCCATACCAACAACCGCGACAACTTCTAGTGACTCGGAGATGTTAGTGAGTCGACTCACAACTTCTTTGGCTTCTTCATCAAAACCAATAACATTATCTTCTTCCACCATTGGTTTTCTTCTTTGTGATGATGAGGATTTCCTGAAGATCCACCAGCATAAAGAGCTTCAATCCCAAACATCTTATTATCATAAATCTCCTTCACTTTATTCTTGATGGATTCGATATCTTTAGCAACAGATCGAAGCTTTGCAGGATAATCAAATACATGGACAATTTGCTTAAGGTGCTTCTTTCTTTCTGCATAGCTGCATTAACTACAATGTGTCAATGGTGTCCTCTGCTTCATAAGCTACATCTCTGATCTGTCTTACTAATTCTCGTACGTATTCATATTCACTACGCTTCTCTTTTGAATCTTTAAGAAACGCTTTCATCAAACTAAGCTCCTTGTAAAGAGATTCAACTTGACCCTTTACTCCATATATCAAATCAGAGTTGTAGAGTAGCAATTGCTTCAGATTATCTAAGAGAAACTCAACCACAGCGTCCGCCATTTTAGACCATAAATTTACGAAATAATTTGTTTGAGCTCCAAAATTTTAAGATAACAACATTGGGAAGTATTGATCTTTGTCTTGTTTATCATAACATGATGTTTGAAATTCTTGTAAGTTCACTCGTATCGTGTGGACCTGCAACAATAAGAGATACCTTTAACGGCAAACAGATCATTCCTAACGATATGTGTACCGTAGCCCCTAAATTCGATAAAGGAGTCAATTTCGTGTTTACTTTTGTTCATTATAATGTTTAGGGACCTTTTATCATAAAGTCAGCAGAAATACTCTTACATGCTCCCAAATATGAACTCATACCATATTTCAAACTTAATTCTACATATTCAATCACAAGCAGATCTGTAGAAACATAGTACAGTTCAGTTTGCATCTAATATTCAAGAAACAAGATTCAAGATATGTTAGGTGCAAACTCATAAATCAAGGTTAAACAGTTTGACCAACAAAAAGTCAAAACACCCAACTTCCTGCAATTGTCTGAAAAACACTTACAGACAACTGAGTAGACAAGTAACGATGTTTCTATCGGTCTTAAATGTGGAAGTAATCAGGCGGTTATCAACAACAGTCAGTCAGTCAGCAAAGAAGCAAAAAGAAACTTCAAATAATCGATTCAGATTAAGAAAATGAAGCAGAAAGAAAGCACAAACCAGCATAGATCCATCAAAGAAATCAATCTTTTCATGGAAATTAGCCCCGGGGGTCGACTAATGTTTCTGAGGAGGTAAAACGTCTGCAGTCTGCAGACCACATCTGCAGACATCTGCAGCAGAAGAGGTGGACCAAATGTCTGCAGTCTGCAAGAAAAAGACTGTTTGTTTTGTTTAACATCTGCAGAATGCTGAAATATTCTGTAATTAAACTAAATTTATTTTTTAAACTTTAAAAACAACTAATACAAAACAAACAAACATACCCAGTAAGTCCCACTCAAGAGCAGGGTCTGGGAGGGGTAGGTGGCGGCGAGTCTTTCCTCTATCTTGGGAGATAGAGAGACTGCTTCCGAAGAGACCCCCGACTCGGTAACGTTACTACTGATTAACTTACTAGAATAAAAAAAGTATTATGTTTAGTAAATGATGAGTGTTAGTGTGTTACCTGTTTCAGTGCCTTCAGAAATATATCAGAGACATCCTCGTCCTTTTTTCTAAGATTGACAATCAGAAATTTAACCACTTCAGCAACACTTGCTCCATGCATTGTATTAGTTGTAAAAACAACTAATACATTAATATATAAATAAAAGTCATAGAAATACATTAAAATATAAATAAAAGTCATACAACACTACAATAATATTCATAAAATCATACGATTACATTTATAAATCGTTTATTTGACATTCTGCATTAACTGCTCAGCAATTTCATCTCTTAATTGAGTCATATATTCTCGATCGGATGCGGTACTATGTTCTTCAACATCATTTTCCTCAGCATCAACGTGCATATTACAAAAGAATATAAACTGTTAGTATCCATTCACAACTATTTCTGTAAAATAAGCAGATATTGTCTTCAAGTCCATACCTCGAGTTGTCCCTATTTAATCTTAATTGAGTCATATATTGAGGACTCCAGCAGATGGATTGATCTCTATGTTCCCAAATGGCACTAGTTTGTCCCAATTTACATATAATCCGTATGCACAAGCCCAAATCCAAGGTTGTCCCAATTTATGTCAACTTTCTCACTTGGTACACTGCTCAGTCAAAAGAAGAACTACTATCATACAAACCTCAAAAACACTTCAAATTCAAAACAATTGGGATATACTATCACACAATCAAGATACAAATCTCCTTTAATATCAAGATTACCTTGTTGATTGTTAGAACTGCTGATACACAACCATAAGTAACTTAAGACTCCCAAATAATAATAATAACAAATTAACAATCATATTTATTCGCCACAATAACATTTCAATTTAATCAAAGAAGAAGCTAGCATTTCAAATCACCTACTATCACACAATCAAGATACAAATCTCCTTTAATCCAAGATGGGTTCTCTTAAGCCTCCACCTTCCTCCTGATACACACCCATAAGTAACTTAAGACACCCAAATAATAATAATAACAAATTAACAATCATATTTATTCACCACAATAACATTTCAATTTAATCAAAGAAGAAGCTAGCATTTCAAATCACCTGCTTCACTAGATTCAGCTTCAACAATTCCCTCCTACCTTTCTGGAAAAAAAATAGAAAAAAATGAATCATTATATATTAATCCACATAACAAATAACACTATTACACTAATCATAGCAAAATCAACAAACATGTTCGTATTAAACAACTTATGTTTGTCACAAAACAATTAACAAATCTAATTCAATCAACCCTGACTCCATTTTTCCCTCATGATCTAACAAACTACGCTTCAATAGTTCGATTACATATTTCCATTTGTTACAAACTCACTTCGATTCAAAATCGTTGCGCAAACACACACTTTCAATTACGTTAACAACAACAATCACAGTTACTCAAATAGTTAAACCCTCGCACGCAAACTAAAGCATAAAAAACGCAATGAGAATTGAGATCATACAAAAGTGGATATGTCTTCAATAAACCCCGTCGATTCTGCACCAAAAAACACATTCACGTCACACAAACAGCAGTTCTAACAATCAATCAATCAACCAATCAAAGGAGATTTGTATCTTGATTTGTATCTTCGTTAACACTAGTGATTCACGAAGAAGAACAACGAAGAAATTACCTTGTTGTTAGGGGGAAGAAGGGGGAGTGGCGCGACGGGGGGAGTGGCGCGACGGGGGGAGTGGCGCGACGGGGGGAGTGGCGCGAAGGTCGCAGAGAAGTATCAGGGGGAATGGAGGTGGGGTGTGGGTAGAGGTGCACAAACCGGTTTTTTTTTTTGAACCCGGGTCGGGTCGGACCCGGTTCGGGTTCGGTCAACGTTTTGGAGACCGGTTTTTGACCAAGAACCGGTTCGGGTCGGAACCGGTTTTCAACCCTATAAAACCCAACCCGGTTGGAACCGGTCCGGGTTGGAACCGAACCGGGCCGGGTCCAAAAACCGGTTTGAAAAACCCGGTTTTTTTTTTTTTTTTTTTTTTTTTTTTTACCTTCTAATTAAATTATATACAAATTAATTACAAATTTTGATTAATTAAAATTATTAGAGTAGATTAATTATATACGATTGGACGCGTTTTTATTTTCATTTTGTAAACAATTAATACGAGTTTTATACAAACAATTATATACGATTGATTGTACGCGTTTTATTTTCTTTTTTATTTTATATACGATTGTCTCAAAGTTTTTATTTTCATTTTAATAAGTAAACAATTAAAAATCATACTCGAGTTTTTCTAAAGAAAACAATAAAAATTACATTAATTTATAAAAGTAAATAATTAATTCATTACGAAAAATAAACAATAAAAATTACATTAAAATTAAACCAAAGAAAACAAAATATACATATTACGAATACAAGTTTGTCTAATCTAATCGTCTTCGTCGGTTTGTGTGCCAATGCGTTGAGACAAATCATAAGCGAGTTCTTCGTCGGATAGCGGTGAGGATCGTCCGGTTTGTACCTCGTGCTCGTGTATTTCTTCTTCAATCGGTGTTTCTTCTTCAAGGTTTGATATGTGTTGTCTTCGTTCGGCCGCATCTAAGTGGTCCTTTAAACAAATACACATCTCTAGCGATGTTGGAGTTAACCTTGTTCTTCTAATCGATAAAACCCTGCCACTAACAGAAAATGCAGACTCCGAAGCTACCGTGGAAGCTTGGACGGTTAGTAAATCACGTGCCATGGCGGATAGGACCGGAAATTGTGATTCCTTTCCTTTCCTTTCCATTTGGTCCTAAACAAATGGAATTCGTATCGTGACACATTTTTCTATAATTAACATACCTTTTTCTACTAGTTTTAAAAACGTCACGTAACATGTTTTTGAAAGACGTTTTAAAATCTTCCACTTCAGGAACGCCAAGACCATCTTGCACAACTAAATTAATAATATGTGCAACACATCGTGAATGAAAAAATACGCCGTCACAAACCGGTTTATATTTTATTTTCAATTTTTCGACGGCGGATGTGTTGTTCGAGGCGTTATCAAATGACATTGAAAAAATTTTGTTTTCTAATTTATACGTTTTGATTACATAGTCTAAAATTTGAAAAAGATTTTCACCGGTATGCGGATATCCAAATAATTCAAACGCAATCGTACGTTTCATCATTTGCCACGAACTTGGATCTATCCAATGGGCCGTGACGCAAAGGTACGATTCCGGTAAACCGTGTGGGGCGGACCAAACGTCGGTAGTTAAGTTCACACCGGTTTGTAAATTTTCAAATAAAATCTTTAAATCATTTTTTGCTTGTTTCCAAAGATTTAAACAATCACGTCTAAGAGTGGTGCGACTTACGTGAGTGTAGCGTGGTTGAAGAGTTTCTTGAATCAATTTTGTTAACCGAGGGTTGTCGAAGTGATCGAACGGCAATCCTTCTTGAATTACAAACTTTGACATTCTATCTCGAACCATATCTACGTTGAAGTTCCATAAACCACCATCGTTTCCGATTGATGTTTGCCCTTGACTCGGTGTACTTTTCAAAGACTTGCACCATTTGGTCATATGATTTTCAAAGTCGAGTTTGAATCCGACTTGAAAACGAACCACAAGCCTTACATCGAGCTTTTTGTTGACCATTCGACATTTCGCATAAGTCGAAATTACACCAAATCTCTTGGTTTCTCGTTGTTGAAAGAATTCTAACAACGGTAGCGGCACTTGAGGATCCACCGGTTGGAACCGAAGATTCAGAAGCCATAATTCAATAGATTGAGAGAATAGAAAGTTGAGAGTGAGGAGCGTTTTTGCGTTTTTAAGCACGTTTTCGAGCGTTTTTAAAGTTTTGAGTGTTGTGACTAAACCATTACACCCACTACCTATTTATACTATCATATAAGGGCAAAATGGTCCAAAAAATGTTGAAAAAACGGTCCCAAACGGCTATATAACGGCTATATAGCCGTTTTAAAACGGTCACAAAAAAAAAAACGGGCAAAACCGGTTTGGAACCGGGTTTCTGAACCGGTTTCCAAACCGGGTTGGTTTGGAACCGGTTTGGAACCGGTTTGGGCCCAAAAACGCAGAACCGGTCCGGAACCGGTGGTTTTTTCCGGGTTTGAACCGGTTTGGGTGTTTTCCGGGTTGAAACCGGTTTCGGGTCGGGTCGGGTCGTCGGGTCGGGTTGTGAAACCGGTTTTGATGTGCACCTCTAGGTGTGGGTATTTAGGGGAAGAGTGTGAAGAGGTTAGAAGTCTTTTTGGAGAAGACGTCGCGCAGATCTTTTTTAGTGAAACGTCTTCAGAAAAACAAACATTCTGCAGACCAGAAACATCTGCCCGCCTCTTTTTGGCGTAGATAAAAGAGCTTCAGAAGCTCTTTTTCAGAAAAACAAACACCACCTAAGAGTTTAAAGTCGTTGGCTTTGACTTACCTACAAAAGTCAAAATTATTAGAGAGGAAGATGATGTTTCTTCAATCAATTATTATATCCAAAAGAAAAAAACAAATATTGTACATAAATTTAAGCGACAGGTAACATCATGGATAAGTCGATCATTTTAGAGTATTCACCTCCCACCTGTATATATGTGTGACACTAAGAGTGTTTTTTATATATTAATGAGAATGATTTTAAGTTGTTGTAAATGAATGATTGAAAACATGTTATTATTCTTTACATTTGATAAACACCGTTTATCTTTAATATTATTTTAATATTTTTTAAAAATAGTTGTGAGTAGAATAAATGAAAAATGTAATGATATATGTATAAAAAATATTATTTGATTGAAAAAACAGAGAGAAAAATTAGTGATTTTTATTGTAATTATAAAGATAAAGATAAAGAGTAGAACAGTAAAGACTCCATCTCTATCTCCATCTCTATTTTTTAGAGATTTCTTATATTTTACATCTTAATTAGCATCTCCATCTCGTTCTTTATCGCTAAACTTTAGAGTTCTATGAATAGTGATTTTTTAAATATAGAGATTTACTATTCATCAATCTTTATATTTTTTATGAGTGTATAAGAGAGAGAGAGAAACAATTATAAAATAATTGTTTGTAAGTGAGATAGAGATAAAATAAACAATGAGATGTGGGATGTTAAACAAAACTAATAGATAATTGTAAAAAAATTAATTAAAATATAAAGATGGAGAAGGGGTTTCTACTATGAATGTTCTTAGATACTACTTTTTAAGGGAACATTTACGGTCATGTTTCTAAATATAAGTGTTATAAGTTTTATCTATTCGTTTCTCAGCCGAGATTGTAACCTCAATTTTCTTAGGAGGAAACTTATAACTGGAAAACTCATTGTCTCAACCCTAAATATTAAAGTAAAACTTGAACCCATAACCTCCTCATATGAGTTTTTTCTTAAATGATATCAGCATAAAAAAGTTATAGTTTTAGAATTATAAATATGATAGTTTTAGGATTTTTTTAAGTGTGGGCGAAAAACAATTCATTAAGCTAGAATTGCACTACATTTATAGAACTAGGATTGACAAGACATTAATGATCAACTGTAAACTGCAGTTAACCATAATAAACGATCGTTTATATTACAACTTCAAATGAAGACTGATTGCAGCTATCCCTAACCTCTCATAATCCCTTTTTTTTCATCCAAACGGCTGCCTACTCTTATTTTCAGTCCAATTCAAGGTTTTAAGGGGATTTTGATCTTGTTTGAAGGATTTTTCAATATCTACAAGGTTAGTGTGTATTTATTTGACATTGTTTTCATATAATATGTGTTTGTGTGTGTTTTATGATTAAAGTTAGCGTTTTTCTTTATTTTAGTATATATAGTTTTACATTTTATGAATTTTCAGATAGAATCGACTTGATATATTACATGTTTGTGAAACATTATATGTTTCATTAAATCTATCTTCATATCAAATAACTTTTATATTTAGTTGATTATCTGTTAGTTATATACACTCAACATCATCTATAACCATGGATCTTTAGATCTTAATCAGATCAATGGTTTAGATTTAGTTTAAAGGTTTTCTCAATTTCACTTGATTTTCAAATGAACTCTTCCCTATATATAAATATACACACACATATACATATACATATATATATATATGTTTTAGCTCTAATTTATGTATTTTACCTTCTTTATAGATATTATGACATGTACTAGCCATTGTCGTGGAAAGTGTTTAACTAGGTCATTGGATTCATCTTCCGATGATGACGTGGTGGTAGATGTAGAGAACCATCCATGGCTTTAGTTTTACCCCATAGTCGGCTAAGAAACTGAAGAAATTACTATGTAAAGAATTTGAATGCTTGTGCACAATATCTTATAGTGTGTTACAAGAGGTCGGTAAAGTTTGGACGATAATATTGTTTGGCGAACTCACGCCAGTACAAACCGATCTTTAGAAGAGTGACAATGTTTTTTATGAGTGATTTTGGACCGCCTAAAAATATCGCTTTAAAAACATACTATTTTTAAGTGGTTTTGAAAACCGACCCAAAAATATAATTTTTTTGAACCGCTTCAAAAAATTAAAAAACCGCTAAAAGACACTTACTAAAAAAAATTTGGTCACGACCCTAGCTGCCATCACTAGAGTTGCCGGATGTTGCGGTGAGGTCTTTAAATCATCACACCACTGCTAGCATCACGTTGTCGCCTCCGATCCGGACTTCATCATCTATTTGATCACCGCTAGCCACCATGTTGACGTCTCCGCTATGGACTCCGTCGTCTAAGTAGTGGCCGCTAGCCATCATTTCCGAAGTCACCATTGAGCTTTTCGTCTATCTATGCTATCGTCAGAGGTGAAGTTACCACTGAAGACGAGAGGAGGATGGAAGGGAAGAGGTGTGGTTGAACCCTTGTCGTCACTAACTTACCATCGTCATTTGGAGTCTAGTGAAGACTACTTGTGGTTCCCCGACCCTCTTTCTTATTAAATAATAAAACTTTTATGTTAAAAATGGTAAAACTATTTACTTATTTAGCATTATATTTTTATAATAAATAATAGATTTTAATTTTGTTTTTCCATAAAAATATAGGGAGAGGATATGCTACAAAGGCTATATATTCTAAAAAGGATGAGAAATTCTGACCATTGGATCAACTCATTAAAATAGATCAATGGTTCAAAAAAACGCGATGGCAAACATGTAAATAAGTGGAAAAGTGCTAACAGGTGGAGGGGCAAAAAAGTAATTTGACACAATGGTTGTTTGATACAATGGTTGTTTGACATAATGGTTGTTTGACACAATGATTGTTTGACACAATGGTTGTTTGAAACAATGGTAGTTTGACACAATGATAGTTTGACACAATGCTAGTTTGATACAATGGTAGTTTGACATAATGTTAATTTGAAACAATAGTAATTTGGTATGTTGGCATGTTGTTATATTTTGCTATGTGTTGGCATGATAATATTTGTTGCTATATGTTGCTTTACATTACACAATAGTATTTTGGTAGCTTGTTTTTATCGTCAAAATCAAACGTAAACAAACTCTTCAAATATGACACAATGAGTCTTATGATACAATGAATATAATGACACAATAAATATAATGACACAATTAATCTTATGACATAATGAATCCTATTTTTGAATAGGCATAGAATCAACTGTTGAGGTGCTTGAAGCTTGTTTGTCCTTAATGCTTTGAAGATATAAACTGCAATTGCGTATAATGTGACCAGGTTGTTTGCAAAACCCACAATTTCTCAACTTTTTTCCTGCTTGTTCGATAGCTAACTCATGAGCTGACTTCATTCTTTTCGGCCTACCTTTTGTCTTTTGCTTAACAGGTACATGGAATTTTGCTTCATTTCGTTCGCTCCCTCCAGTTAACTCTACAAACTTAGACTTGTAACTATTCAAATAATCAAGATAAAAACACAACTCGTCTTTGTTCATAACCAATTGATTAACAATATTTGTTTTATTCAGACACAATGACAATACAAAGACACAATGACGAACAAAAAGACACAATGATGATATTTAAGACACAATGATGATGTCAATCAATAACAAAATTCATATAACAAACACAACAGCATAAAAGACACAACATATAGAGAGTCACCTGATATTTATAAAATATGTTCAACAACATATTGATAATGTCCATAGTAATCTAACAGTATAGACACAATAACTGTTTTATTCAGACACAATGACAATACAAAAGACACAACGACGAACAAAAAGACACAATGATGATACCTATGACACAATGATGATACCTATGACACAATAATGATGTCAATCAATAACAAAAATCACAGAAATCAGACAGTATAGACACAATGATGATCCAAACAACAAAATTACGGTGCGAAAATTAACATACTATTTCAATTACAGTATATAATCGTCTTCATACGTACCAAACTGATGATCAATCGTCGACATCGGCGAAGTAATTGATGTAAAGCAATCTTCAACAGATGGATTCGATCGTTTGAATCTTCAACGATTGAAATTGATGTAAGCTGAAACTTTTTACGTTTAATCTTCAACGATTGAAATTGATGTAAGATGAATTCGATCGTTTGATCGTTTGAAAACCTCAATCGTACAGAAAAAGTCAATATATCCCACACCTTTATCTTAATAAATTATATTTCCTAAAATACCCCTCCTTCCATTTTTAAAATATGGCACATGTCACTCACCGATTGCTTCTCACACTTTTTACATAATGTTCCCTTTGTATTTGAACTTTTCTCAAAAATATATACACTTATTCTATTTTAATTTGTTTTAAAGATTCAAAGAAAAATTAATAATAACTGATTATATTTTCAAATTCCAGAGTTAATACTAAGTAATGAAAATAAATTAGATATAATAGTAATGTAATAACTTAATTTTTATAAGTTTCTTCATAGATGAGTGATATTTTTTATAATTTTTTATGAGTTTTGCTAAACTTATTAAAAAGAAACAGATATGTATAATACAAGTTAAAGTTAAAACAAAAAATAAAAGTAAAAGTGGAAAGACAATAATTTAAATTAAAAGATCGTAATATAAAATCTAACAACTCAATTTCAAGATTATTATTATTTTTAATATTTTTTAAATTTTCAAAGTAAACTATTTAATATTTCTCTTCCAGTTTTATGCGTGAGTTTATGGCCGACTAAAACTAAAACAAGTAATTATTAAATGTTTAGATAAAATATAATTTCCTTTGATTATCATATCGACCATCTTTGTGATTTATCTGTTACTCTTATCTATTGTTTAGAAGATCAGATCGGATAGGTCAGTCCTATCAAAAATCGGAGGGGTGATTGAACCAGGCTGCATGCATCGCATCATTTGAGGTGGTTCGATTGGCCGGTTCGGTGGTCGGACCGGGAACCGAATCAGTGGTTGGATTGGATTTTTTTTTAATTTTTTGGATTTTAGGGTAAACACAGAGGGTTGAACAATAAATTTGTGTGTTTGACATAAGTTTATTCTTAAGTTTATTTATAACTATAAAATACATATATAAATTACTTATATTGAATTATATATAACTATATATAATATCATATATATAATTATAATGTCTTCTAGTTCTTAACTCCGGTACAACCAGCAGAACAATAAAATATCTGGTTGAACACTGGCGGAGCATTATAGGGGCCGGGGGCCTGCCGCTGCCTACCTTTTTCGTCTTAAATTTTAGTCCAATACTGTAAATTATTGGCATGGTAGTGTAAACTTTTATATGAATATCGAGTTCGCCAAACATAAAAAGAATTAATTTCGCCTCCCTTCACGAAATAATTCAAGCTCCGTCACTGTGGTTGAACGTGCAATCCGGTTTTAAAAATATTATTGTTATGAAATTAAAAAGTTAAGGGACTCGTGTTGTTTTTCTTGAAACATCAGCATCGTATTAGCTTTCATTTTTCATAATTTTTCCTAGTTTAGATGATGTCGTCCATTTTTTCTTCACCACCCCCCCCCCAACACTCACCACATTTTCCCTGTGTACATGGTACGATACAAATCATATCCCACAAATCTAACCGGTGAGTACTGGTGATATTCCTCAAGTCTGGGGTTTTTTGTTACCGAAACCAGGAGGTGGTGTTCCCATCCAGGGCCATGTTTTCACCACCTCCTCCCTAGTTTTCACCCTGTGTCCTCTTATAGTAGAATATACTTGTTCCAAGTGGTTATACTGAACTAGTTGTTTTATACACTTGATGTTACATGATATAAACTATTTTTTCTTTACTTTTTTTGGAGATGTTTTAATTGTATGGAGTTCAAACTTAAATAAATTTGGTTCGAGTGAATTTAACTGAAAGTCACACAGATATTTAAGTTTACACCATCTAGTTATGTCCTCACTTTTTCAAAAATATGAAATATAACAGAAAATAATGTGGCATTTAATCATATAGGCATTTCCTTACTTTTTCTTTTTTTCAGAAATGGCATGGCCATGGTAGTTGAATTACATAAGTGTTTCCTTTTTTTTCTTTTCAGAAATTACATATTCATGTAAATTGCATCACATAAATGTAAATTGCAATTGCGAGGACTTTAACACGATAATTTGGATCACGTTGATTAATTCGGATGTAATTGTCAATTGCATTGCCTCATTTTAACATAATTGTTGAAATTCTGGGAAAAGGCATCAACAATGACATTTACCTTGCCCATACGACATAAAATCCCTAAATACCAGTCCTATCTTTTTTATCTCATTATTGAAGATTATTAATCTAATTTTTAGACCCTCATGGTCCTTGTAAATTGTACACTTTGGTCTCATAGAGATAGCAAATCCAGATTGTCAGTGCACATCGTTAAGGCTAGTTATAAATCATAGTTTATATAAATAACTTCATGACCCTTCAATTGCCTCGACGTGCACGACTGCACGCTATAACCTCTCATTTTTGCATAAGAACACATCCAAGTATCCAACCCAAGTAGGAGGCATCACAATATCTTATCTAATATCTTTGCGTGTCAATTTAGCCTATCAATGACGAACCAATTTTAGAAAAGTATCAAGTACATCAATGGTAATACTCAACCAACCCTAGAAAACTTTAATTCTTCAGAGTTGTTTTTATGGCCACCTATGGCAGATTTACTTGAATTCACCCAACATTCAGGTTCCCCAAAAACCAGACTTCTAAAAGCCAAAATGCACGGTTAGAAAACTTCACGTACAACTTCTCTTTCCACATGACGGGAACCTAGCTTCTAGAACAATTGGGTATATAATCTATGAATACAAACATTAACGTATCCAACATGGGTCCCCATAGCCTATTCATAAGATAAATACCATCCCACTTGTGCAAGCAAATATTTCACCCACTTAACTTGGCATGGAAAAGTAACCTGAAAAGAAAAGGCCTCAAACACAGACAGCAATAAGTTAATCAACAAAAAGTCCATATGTTAAACAAGAACGCTCCAAACAGTATCAACGACCTTATTCACAAAGAAACGGATAGCGATTAGATTTACGACTAAGTCAGGCAAGCTGACGGGCCTATGCTAATATTATTATCCAACTGCAAATGGGATTAAGCACGCGTTACACGACAATGAGCAGGAAACGGGCAATGTTAATCACCGCCAACTTGTCTCTTCCAAGAGTCTTCCACAATAAGCTCATCAACTCCCCAGTCTTCATAACTACAAACATCAAAAACAAAACAAGTGACAAAACTTGGTAAAATGGAAGATGAGATGCAGCTGATGATATTACCTTACATCTGGCAAGTATCGACGAATGGTGAAAGGTATCTTTTTCTCACGAAGCTCCTTCATGGCAATCTACATACAATCGATTTAAAGATAATATAAATGAATTTAAGACATTATCAACAAAGTTTTGCTCCACATAGGCACATACACATTTCATTCCACATCTACATATGGAAGATAATGTCATCACTTTCATTAGGGTGTAAACTAGCCAAGCCACACATAAGTTACTCGAGATCGGCTGAGCCGAGCTACCTTAAACCTAAATTAAATTTCATTTAATAATGAGCTCAACGGAGTTATATAAATATATAATTTTAATTAGGGTGTAAACCAGCCAAGCCACACATAAGTTACTCGAGATTGGCTGAGCCAAGCTACTTTAGACAAGCTGGGGCTTGGATTGATTTGGCTTGTTTACACACCTAATATGCATTAGGATCTTCAATTGAGAGTAGTTGAGATATTCACCTCAAGGGGGTCGGTCTCACCCTCCAATTCAACCATTACAGGAGCGTTCATGCTGTTCAAACATAAATAAGCTTAGACGATTTTTCAGATCAAAACTGTTGAATCAGAAAACATACACACATAATATCTGAACTTAGAAAAAAAACAAGGAATGTGAGGATGAAAGAAAGCACAACCTGATCTGAAGAGCACGTGTACCCAAGATTCTAGCCCTTTCATACTTTGTCATATACTTTGATGTTTTTCGAGGTCGTTCTCCTTGTTCTTGCTCTTCATTATCTTCATTGTCAGCTAGTAGAGGATCTGGCATGTCATCGTCTTTATTCTCTCCTTCAACATCCTCTTCTGCTCCTTCCTGTAATTTATCCATCCAAATTCAATGACTTTTGTGCTATCAAAAGGAAATAAAATGCGGTAAAAACATTTTCTTACTTCAGGCTCAGGTTCCATTGGCTCATCCTCATACCTAAGAAGATATTAAGAACTTATTATGTCACATACTTTATTAGCAAAAAGATAATCAACAAACTAATAATAAGCATTCAGACAATCAAAATAACAAATGCCTAAGACCACAAGATACATCATTACAGCTTATGACGAGCTAATGCTTTCAGAGATGCATTGGATTTCAACTTTCCATCAGGTCTTATATCCCAGAACAAGAATTTAAGTATACAACTACATCAAGTCAGGCCCAAGTGATATGTGGAGCAACGATAAGGTTACTACCATGTGACCTGGAGGTCACTGGTTCGAGTTGTGAAAACAGCTTCTCGCAAAAACGCAGAGTAAGTGGCCCAACACCCCAGGCCCCACGCATGCAGAAGCCTTGTGCACCAGATTTCCCCTTTTTAACTAGATCAAATCACTTGATTAAGTAATCAACTCGCAAATTTTCAAAAAACAACGCTAAATCAGTACAGAATCAACAAAACATATAATCCTCCACACCACAAAAGACTGTAATCATGCAAAAGAATTACAAACAAAGCCTCTGAAAATGAGACATGTTAATATTCCTGATAATAAGCACTAACATACTGTCTGAAACTATCAACAACTCAACAAGTGCGTTCGTGATGGAACCTATACTTTACTTTGGTACCAACAGCAATAGTACATCAACAATGTGCAGCAAAATTAATCACTGATTGCAACTTAAACCGCAACAAAATCCAATTATCCAAACCCTAGAACCCTGAGAATCGAGTGAACAACACCAGATGGCAAAGCAAACAACAACAGCAGATTCAACTATCACGATGACCTTACAGTACGCAAAGGATTCACACAGAACAAACTACATGAAACCATATGAACACATGATCCGACGCAAAAACAGAAACAACGAAATAGATTTTGAAGGAATGAAGAACAAAACAAGTGTGCATTAACATTTAACGTACCCTCCGTCCATCTCATACTCCTCATCCGCCATTTTTAGAAGCTTATTGTTAAGGTGAACGTGAAGATGAAGGTGTTCACGATTTACCAATGTCTACTATCGTTTTTCGGCCTGTGCTAAAACCCTTGGTTAATTGGTGCTAACAGCCTTTATATGGGTGGAATCTTGCGGGAGATTTATAGGTTTCGTGTTTGAGATTGTTTGTCAAAACAATTTATTGACTTATTGATTTTTTCAATAAGTTAATAAGTTAGTATGAACTGACTTATTAACGTATTTTTCTCACAACCATCACATTGTTAAACACTATAATATGATTTTTTAACTTTTTAAAAGTTAATAATTTAAAAAATAAATAAAAAAACATTCCCAAACACCCACATAGTTCTTGTGTTATTTCGTAAGTTACATTAATAATACTTTAGCTTAAATTTTTCATAAAAACAACTTCTAATCTATTCATGCTAACTACTTGTGGAATTTGAACATTCGGCCTTTTGAATAGTGGAGATTCGGAAAGCCTCTTATCATTAAGATATCCACTTAGGGACAATTTCAGTTAAGTTTATAAGTTGCTAAAGAGTTTGTAACCTAATTATATCTTGTGTGGATATAGTGATGTTCCTTTCTAATTTTCTATGATGTTTAGGTTTGAGTCTTATTATAAATAATGATATAGATTTAAGAAAAAGATTAGATGGGTATTTGTGTTTGTTTTTCTTGATAAGCTACAAGTTGGTCAATTTAAACTCGAACAAATTATTTAAACACCTTTTCATAATACCAATCACATAACGTATAAAGTTAGTTCAGTGTTTCAAATTTAATGTGCTTCGATACCGGCTATCTGATACCATTTTTTTCCCTTTAACATAAAACCATTAAACATAAGTATAACCAAACTTATATAATGTATTCCAAGAAATGCATATGGATAAATTACTTGATATAACATTCTATTAGGATGACTCAATATAACCCATTAAAAATTTAGTTGAAAATATGACTTTTTTAAAACTAGTTACGGTTTGATTGTTGTTGAGTACTGAGTTGCTACTTATAGAGTATTAGAGTTATTATCAAGGTTTTCGAAATTGAATCAGGCACTTTATTGGTCCATTGGTTGGACTTGTCGGATTGGTGAAACCAGATTCATCAAGAACCGGAGAACATTATAAATAATTTAAAATTATAAAAGTATTCAAACAAAATTTATATACACATATATTATGCATAATTGTTGTTTTCACCTAGAGTTTTAATTGTTAGAAACTTACTAAAAATAATTTGTTGTATAGACAACATTGTTGTTCTAAATAAAAAATTTAATTGCTCGAATCTAGCCACTCAAGATAGAATGAGTTTGTTGTATATAACAACTTTGATGTTTTCTAACAATTCATTAACGGTTTAAGGTTGGAATTTCAAGGTGCGGCTTGATGTCGTATATGCATAGACTCGCCAAGAAAGAGCCTAAAGCATGTAACAATTGTTGCTTGTGTATGCTTCTTAGTGACCAGAGCTAATATTAATACATGTAAGACTCCATTCAACTTTAAGAATCATCACGCTATTGAGAAAAGCATGACAAGATTATGTTCGTCTAACATCAATGATCGAAATTGAAACTGTATAACTTAAGTTGTCTACAGGAAGCTGCTTACCTTTGGGATATACTCTATGTTCCCAGCATCTTAAATGGTATAACACCTGCTGGCAAGTTGACTGCGGATTAGTACTCGCTTGATTTTCACCTGGAAGTAGTTCAAGATCTATAATCCTCTAAACTTCTCTCGTTCATTATGGAGCATTGTGTGAATATTATACCAATTTAGGTATCTCAAATGAACCGAGGAACATTTAGAGATATCAAACAATGGCAATGTTGACCATATCACTATTTTATTATATAAAAAATCATCTATGCATCCATTTAAATAATATATATAAAAGAGTACGTCTTATTTGTTTCAATTTGAGATGTCTTATTATTTCAACTCGATCCCAATAAAGTTAGGAAGTTGCTTTAAAAAGAGGTTTACATCCTTCTTATGATGCAACCAAAACCCCCTATATTAAGTACTTAACCCCGCCAACACAAACACAAGTAGGCATATCACCTTCATAACTTGTCCACTTTAAACATTCACTACCAAATTAAGAAGAAAAACACCAAATCAAAGCACATTACAAAACCCAAATCATGGAAATAACAATTCACAAGTATATCATCATGTTGGGACATTTCATTAAGCAACATGAAAGACAAAAGCATGTCTTCAGTCGATGCGTGAAGGCACTATTGTAGATTGACTTAAAGAAGATAAAAAGGCATGGAATAACAGAGCAAGCTAATTATTTGACGGTACGAGAAAGAAACTTGCTTCAAGAAGATATCATCTCTTTCGGTTTGGACCTTGAACGGAACATTTGGTATATAGGTTTACTAATCATATGCTAGCTACTAGTCAAAGTAAAAGGACAGATACCCGCAAAGTGCATAAAAAAAGCATTGGAATTAAATCACACCTCGTCTGAAAAGTTAACTGATAAATCCCAGTAATGGCCAACTCCTGCATCAGAGAAAACCTTGCGAGCAGCGTTTTCAGTTATGCATTCATGCACCAAAAACCTATGAAAACTCGGTCTAGCAACACTCCCTTGCCAAACCAGCACACATTTGTTCTTCGGTTTCTCATCGTTTTCATCTTCATCCTCGTCTTTCACAGCAGCCTCCCAATTTATACGTTTTAGCATCAGTTTCTGATAACGTTTTATAGATTTATTACCACCTTCCACCACCACGACACATATACCTGGTGAGATAACTGCACAGCCTGACAGCCGGTTCTCTTGGGCATTAACATCAACTTTAAACCTTGTCTGAGGGTGAGAAAGGTCGTTGATTTTGTACACGGAAACTATTGTCTCAAGGGTATTGTTGTCATCAAAAAGCTTCCTCTCTTTCTTTTCACGCCTCTCTGCAGGAGTTAGCTTCCGTGCAATGTTTCTGTCGACGTGGGCCTGCTCACGTTCCGCTGCGGCGCTTCTTATCTCCATTTCGAACCGGGTTGGGTCTTGGGTTGCTTCAGAGCCAAGAACTTTCATTAAATTGCTCATTTTGACTTTAGGCTTAGGAGGTTCTAGAAGGCCTTGTCTAATCATTTCTTGACGGTTTTTCTCAGTAGCTAGACGTCTCTGAGTGCGTAGTTTCTTGCGTTCTTTTTGAGTAAGTTTTAGTGGTTGAGGCGGGGGTGGGGCAGGCTCGGCTGGCGGTTCAATAGGACGTGGGTGTTCCACATATATGGTGATCTTTTCTTTCTTTAGTACATTTTCTGCTAACCCACCTTCTGTGATGTTTCCATAAGTACCAGAATCTAGAAGTGGTACGTCCCTGCAAACTCAAAACAAGTTTATGTGAAGTTCACATAACACAATATGAATACCATAATTCATGGAAAATTAATAGCTTGAACTTCAATTAAAATAAACATTTTGCATATGAGTATAGATGGAAAAATAGACAAGAGGGTCAAAACAGATGATTTTTACGTGTCAAGTAGGATTAAACCAAATACCTAATTTTATAAAGAAATTAAGCATAATTGAGATAAACAAAGAAAAGAAAACATAAAGATGTGGAAAATTGGTGATACTTGCAATAACTTACCACCACTCAACATCCGGAATAGGATCCTTTGGCTTTTCTTTAGTGCTAATTCTCTCTGATACCTCTATGAGATTAGGATTTATATCAGGTTCAGCCTTGGCCTTAGCAAGCTGTGCTTGCTTTGCTTGAATTCTCTTGCTTGTGCTTCTCCAAATTGACTCTGAAAACACGAATGCCAACAAGATGAAGAACATCAGATAATAAGTGAAACTCAGTAGACCAGAATGAGAAATAAAAAAACACAAGATACCTTTAATTTAATGTTCTCTGCCTCCTTGGACCATTTGCCTTCCTCCACGAACTGAAATGTCATCTTTTTAGGCCTTAAAAGCTTGGTTTTATCTATTCCCATTCGAGGATCAAAATGAGGATTTTTATCTGGATCTATTTCTAGTTCAGGTTTTAGAATCTGAAATGCATCTTTTTTCTGCTTGTTAATGTTAACCTGCATGGTTATTAAAAAACAAAAACAGAAGTCAAAACATAACTGCACGTACAAAAACTAAAAACATAAAAGCATAAAAGAACAGACCTTAAGGGTGCTCAGATTGTTTAGTTTTGGTATATTCACTACATTTCCATGTTCATCTATTTCCCTTCCCAATGCATCCAAACGAAGAACAGGAGCCTTAGCAGGCTTAGGTTGAACAATGACCTCTGGTGGCATCTGTCCAGGGAACATGTTTAAAAGTGGAGCAAACTCTGGGTCCTGTCTAAATCCCATCTTGGCAGCAAGCTCTTGTGCACGTTTTACAGCTTCAAACTTAGGTGCAGTAAGTCCTGCAAGTTGGGGCACACCACTATCAAGTGGCTGCAGAGAAGCAGTGGAACCAGAAAGTGAAGCCTGTGCACTTGTGCTTACAGGTTGGGGAGGGCCAAGAGATATTCCTGAGCCAAATGGAATTTTCACACCTTCTTTTGCAGACATCTGACCACTTTGTCTGTTCCTGCATCGGCACCTTTGTTTAACTGCACCAAAACAAACACAAAATAAAAACAACCAACAAAACCTTATATCTTAATACTGTCTTAAATGATAAATGAAAACTACAAGGAACACTTGGTATTAAGAATTTGTATTCACAACTAACCAAAGGAATTTTCTTCATCTTTTCTGCAAGCTCCTTTCGCTTCAGCAAAGTAGCTTTAGCCTTAGATAAGGCATCGAGAGAGATGCCACCACTCTTGCCAGCATCTGAAGACTTACCATCTGTACTGGATTTCCCAGGAACCTCATGAGATCTGTTACTATTAACTCCTTCATTTTCATTTTTGGTAGAAATCAAAGATACCTTAGAAGGAGGGTGACTGGGTACCAACGAGGTCTCATGTGGGGTTCCAAGTGCCTTACTGCGCAATCCCAATGCATCACCCTGTAGCCAATATGAAACACTAGTCAGCATATATAAGCAAGATAATATCGAACATTACAAAAAGCCAGAATGCCAATACACATTGCAAGAATAATATATATCCCTTAAATTAAGTTGATTGTTTAGTACAGATCTCCACCAAGCACACGCACATACACAACAGAGGTCATCAGATGCAGCAACCATCATGAAATGCTTCTAGATGATACACAACAGAGGTCAAATATCAATGTGTATACCATGTTTATAGGAAGTAAATTAGCTTACTTACCATCTTATAGTTACATATATAATTTTTGATAAGCAAGGGCTACTTACTGCTGACATCTTTCCATAATTTATACAATACAAGTCTTGCAAATGAAACTGCTACAAGCCTACAACCAATCGATACACCATATGATTATCAGGTTAAATTAGCCATTTGTGGAAGTATTACTTCCATATGACATGAAATCAGCTACAAGTCTGCAACCCCGTAAATCATCACCGACCAACAAAAACAGGCAGCCAACAACCCACAGAAACAGCTACGCTTTCTATTTAACATCAACATTCAACAATATCAAAACAATTTAAGGAAAAATATAAAAATGGCACCAATAAACAGGATTACTGATTTACAATAACGCTTATCATGCAACAAAATCATTAAGTTACATTTTTACCTTTAAGCAGTACTTGTTTCACATCAAAAATTAACGAGGAACAAAAATAAGATACAAGCACACCAAATATAATCTCCAAGGTATGTAAAAGCTCCAGCCAGACATCTAAATCACCATAAAATATAAACCACACATTAATCCACACCATGATAGCGAACAGAGGCAGTAAAAGACTTACATTGGCACTGGAAACACCATAGGCTTCATCTTCAGGTCCCATCTTCATCGTTTCCCCATTCAAACTCCGTTGCTGCAACTTACCTCCATCACTACCATCAAAATCCATCTCTTCCTTCTTCACTCTATCCTCAAACCTCCTCCTCTCCTTCCTCTCCTCCCTATCTCTTTCATCCTCAGCAGCAGCAACTTTAACCTCAAACCTCCGCCTCTCCTTCCTCTCATCCGAAACCCTATTCCGCTTATCTCGAACTTCATTATACCGATATTCATCTTCACTGTCTCCTCTGTCCTTCCTCTTGTGATGCCGTCTGTTATCCACCGATTTCTCCCTCAATTCCCTATCCTTGCTTCCTTCTCTGTCGTACGACCTCTCGCGCTTCACGCGATCTTCAACGTCTTCGGATCTCTCGCGCTCCGACCGGCGGCGTCGGTCGTCTCCGGCGGTGTCTCGGTGTTTGGAGCGGTGGTGGTCGTCGGTGTGTTTGGTGGTCCGGTGCTTGTGGCCTTTGGTTGAATCGTTGTGACTGTCGCGATCGGAATCCCTGTGTTTCCGGCTCGATCGATCCATCTGGTTAGGGTTTTGTGCAATCTCCGGTCGTTCACCACCACGTACACGATGTGTGTGTATTAGAAATGGGTATAGTGGGATTCGGGTGTTCATTGGGTACGACTTACGAGCCCATAACTTGTGTATAGAGATTTTAATGGGTTTCTATTTCAATGCCAGGCCCAAATGAAGATTTCCTTTGTACTTTTGCATAGAGGGAGGGTTCGGACCCGACCCTGACCCGGACCCAGATTTGAGTAGTACCCGATGGGATGTGTATCTGGGTTGGACCTGTTTAAACCCCAAGGGTTGAAGCTGGTTTTAGATTTTGAGTTTTTTAGTGAACTCAACTCGAACCCGAATTGAACCCGTATTAAACACACACAAAAGAAAAGAAAAGAAGAAAAATAATAAACCCGGTATTGGACCCGGTTTCGAACCCGACTCTACCCAGGTATAGAGGGTAAGGTTTCGAGTAGGTGAACCCAATCCGGTTTCATATCCGGTTTCGCCTCAACCGGGTACAAAAAACTGGTTGGGTCGAACCTGGTTTGTACCTGGTTTTGGGCACGACCCAAAACCCGAAATGCCCATCTCTAGTTTTGTAGTCACAAGGTCACTTTACTTATTTATGGGTGGAAGTTTACAAATACCGGTTTTCTTTAACCGATACCGGTTAATTTGTTCGGTTAAAAACGTGTTGGTTAGATTGATTATGTTTATGCAATACCTTAAAACCAGTTATATGTTGTAGAAATAAGTTATATAGTCGACCATTACCTGGTTCGGTTAATGTACGTATTCTTTTATTTAAAATGGATACGTGCACCAAACTTTATCTTCATGAAGGAGTGTTATTCTTATTATAGTTCTAGTGTTATATTTAGATGATGAGTTTTATATTTAATATTTAATTGAAAGTAGTGTAAACTATAAATGTAAACATATAATATAGCCATATAGGATGTATTGAGTATGGAAATTGGTATTAATTGTAATAAAATCTTGATCTTAGGCATGATTTAGATTAACGCCTTTTTACCTTTGACGCAGCTTGTTCTAATGTTAGCATAACTATAAATGTAACCAATTAGATGTCTGAATAATTAAAGGGTTATTTGTTTCAGCCTCTTAATGGTTTAACGTCTAAATAATTTAACACTTAATGATTTAGACTGCTTGTTTCACGAATAAATGTCTGAATGGTTTAGACGTTTGTCTTTGAATGATTAAGCATTATATTAATACTGGATGGTTATGACCTCTATATTTGACTTGATCATACATTTAACATTGAATAGTTAAGCGATATGCTAGATATTAATGAGCCAAACCTATTAATGGTTTATCGCTTAATGGTTCAAACCTCTTATTGGTTCACCACTTAGGGGCTGTTTGGCAACATCTGATTGAATAAGTGCTGAATGAATAAATGGGTCTGAACCAGTAAGAGGTCTGAACCAGTAAGATATCTGAACGAATAATTGTGTTTGGTTGTAAAAAGGAAAGTTTTTAAAATCCAAAACCTCCACCATCGATAACACAATCCATCCATTTCACCATCACATCACCTGCATAATCTTCATGTCACTGGTTCAAATCACCCAATAATCTGACCCCCTTTCCCTCTAAAACACCAACAAAAGAAGCCATTAATGTCGAAGAAAGGAGGAGCTGTGTTGCAGAAGGATGCACCATGGAGGGCAACTTCAACTTCCATCAAACCCCTCCCCAAAATCCATCATTCCCATGTTCTCACACTCACTTTCGTCTCTCTCTCTCGATCTCAAACCACAAACACAAACACCACCGCCATCTCAAACCACAAACCCTCACTTTCGTCTCTCTCTCTCGATCTGCTAGGGTTTGAGGATCGACCGCCACCATCATCATCATCCACCGCCACCATCATCATCGACAACCAAACACAACCGCCATCGCAAGCACCACCGCCACCGCAAGCACCACCGCCGACCACCCTCTCCTCTCGGTTCTCGCCGACCACCACCGCAAGCACCACCGCAAACATCCAGGTGCTTCACGTCTAACCGCGGGTCAGATTTGGTTTGAGGTCTGACCGGGTAGGAGCTTTGGTCAGACCTCTTCTTCGGTAAGAGGCAACCAACCAAACAGCCCAGGTCTGACCGAGTCAGACGTTCACGTCTGACCGGGTCTGGTCAGACCCAACCAAACAGGGCCTTAATCATTTAGAAATTACCAAACAGCCCCTAAGTGCTGAACCATTAAGAGATCTGAACCATTAAAAATAGTATATACTATATTGCTTAACTATTCAAATCAAATGTCTGACAATTCAGATAAGAGCTTTTAACCATTCGAACTCAGTATAATGCTTAGTCATTCAAAGGAAAATGACTGAAACATTAAGACATTTGAATCATTAATAGACCGAAACAAATAGTCCATTACTAGCAAAATACCATAATTGTTATTGTTCAATAGTAACTTAGTAACTTGCTATTATCTATTAGTTCATTCATAGTTAGGGGTTGTTTGGTAATTTCTAAATGATTAAGTGATAAGATGTCTGAACTATTAAGTGTGATCCATTAAGAGGTCTGAACCATTAAAAGTTAGCATATCGCTTGACTATTCAAAGAAAAATGTTTGACCATTTCAGATAAAAGGTATTAACAATTCAGCATTAGACATATTAACCATTCAATATTAGTATTAATGGTTAACCATTCAGAGACAAATATCTGAATCATTCAGATATTTATACGCAAAAAAAGAACAATTAATCGTTAAATCATTAAGACATCTATGCCTCCTAGATTCATATGCTACCAATCAGCATGTTTACGCGCGTTAGTTACTAGCAAAATACCAAACTAAATACTAGGGGCTGTTTGTTTGCCTCTTAATGAGGCTGGTCAGACGTGCAAGTCTGACTCGGTCAGACGTAGCTTGTTTGGTTGGGTCCATCTTACCGGAGAAGAGGTCTGACCGAACCCCTTATTCGGTCAGACGTGGTTCACGGTGGTGGTCCGACGACAGTTGAGGAAGAAGATGACCAAACACCTCACGGTGGTGGTTTGCGACGTGCTTCACGGTGGTGGTTTAGCGACGGTGGTTAGCGACGGTGGTTCGCGACGGTGGTTCACGATGTGTTTACGGGGTGGTGGTGGGTCTAGGGTTTGGGGTTGTGAGGTGGGGGAGAAGATGCAGAAGTTGTGGGCGATGGGGCGACGGATGGTGGTCGGCGACGATAAGCCTCTGCCCGGCATGACTCCGATCAGATCTACGTCCATCTGTTCGTGGATTGTGGTGGACTCGAGTTGGACTTCCCGGGGATGGCGGGGGAGAAGTGAAACGACTGGCCCCATCCCCACTCGTAGATGTCGGTGACGAGGTTGTAGAAGGGTCGACGAAGGCGGGGACTTTGTCAGCGGTTTCGATCTGGTTGGGGCGGCGGAAGAAGGACCAGTACTGGTTGTAGTTGTCTTGGACGTGTTGGCGGTGGATTGGGTGGTGGTCGGCGACGGGTGGTGGTCCGCGACGTGACTCGGTGGTGATGTCGCTGGAGATGAAGAACTCCGGCGAGGGTGGTGGTGAGGGCAGTGAGAGGGGAATATGAGAGAATTGAGGGTTTTTATTGTAAATTTTCCTTTTTACAACCAAACACACTTATTGATTCAGATCTTTTAATGGTTCAGACCTCTTACTAGTTCAAACCCTTTTATTACTAGTTCAACCCTTTTATTCATTCAGCACTGTTGTCAAACAGCCCCTTAAACTTCCGGTGAGCAGCAACTCAGCAACGGCGGCGACGAGAGAACAACGGAGCTCGCCCATAGTCACCGGCGTAAGGGTAAAATTCTTCTTTCATTGCTCTACCTCATAACTCTATATGAATTTCATCAATTGGTTGTCGATCGCAACATATGAAGCTACGATTCCCTACTCTAATATCGACCCTAACCCTAATTAGTAACTTAAGTTTTAAATATATATGTGTGTATACTTTAACCAAATCCGGTATTGTAAGATTATATATTTGATTGATCTTTGAATTTTTGTTGCAGAGTAATGGATGCTGAAGCGAAGAAGGCACTGTATCGTGCTAAATTGAAAGCGCAAAAGCAGGATAAACGTATTGATTCTCCTCTCGTGAGGTATACAAATTTTAATTTTTATCCAAATGATTTGTGATAATATGATGTTAATGACTTTGTATACATACTTGCAAGATTATACTGGTTAACCAGCTGGAAACGAGAGATTAATAGTAACTTGAATAGCTGGATCTTTTGATTTTCTCTTTTCTTAATGTATTCATCTTCTTGTTGGGGAAATAATAAATAGGACATGACATAAGCAGGTTAACCGTAGTTTTTCGTGAATTTATTAGAGTAACTATCTGTTACCATGCTTAAATGAAAAAGATTTGATGGCTATTAGCATGTTGCTTTGGTTTAGATATAACATTCGTTACCACAGTGTTCTAGTCTGGCCTCTTTTTGGATGTTAGTTTGGTGTCACGCATGTTATGAAGGATCATGATGAATCAGGGTATCACTTTAGGTTTGTGAGAGTTTTAAGTTTGTACGACCGTATTAAAAGTGTTTTGGCCTAAATTGACATACCTATGCAGACAGAAGAGGTTCCGATGTTAAAATTTTGTGAGTTTTCTAGCAAATTTGTGAACAAAAAGCACGTGTTAGGTATCTGATGATTTTAGATGCGTCGTTAGGAAAACCTAATCATTGTATAAGAGAAGCAGTGGAAGAAATTAGACTAGGACCTTTATTACGTTCTATTCAACTTTCAGGGGCTCATAGATTCTTTTTGGCCTTGAATTCTCATTACATATTATTTATTTTTTTACTTTTATTTCCACCTAGATCCAAAGTTCTTAGTTAACAATCATACGACTACCATATCTTATGTTCAAGTGCCCTCATGTTGACAGGGGGTTTTGTATGACTTTTAGCTCTGCATGTATTTAATATATTTAAATCTGCTTGCATTGTTAGATCACTTACTGTTCCAGTTAACTATGCAATTCAAATAAAAAAAATGCTATTACACATCCAGGTACAATGAATCCGACCAGCCTGTCTGTAAAGTTTGTGATATTGTTCTAAAATCCGAGTCGGCTTGGAGTGCACACCAAATATCTGCAAAGCATCGTGAGGTAATATGATTTCATGTGCATGTGGAACTTCATACACAAATATATAATCATCAAATAAACAAATATTGTGTCTATGTGATGATGTTGATCATTAAGTAATGATGATGAATTACAGTAATGTGAGAATGTTTTTGTTTCCTGTGCTGACCATGTGAATTATAACCTATTACAGCTTCTTAAATTCATTTGACACCCACACAATTATGTACAAATATATAGACATATGTATATGAATGTATGTGTGTGTGTGTTTCTGTATCCGATAGATGCTTAATTTCTTTTTTGTCATTATTATTTATGCTGATGAATGGAAGGTTCTATCTAATATAAAGATGTAGTACATCAGTGTATGATAGGAACACAAAAGTCGGCTATACTGCTATAGATTTGAAGCCAGGTTACAGCCCACTTCAAAAAGGACAAGTCTCTTGATTACAAAGAAACACCAGTTCTAAAACAAAATCACAGACAACCTAAAACATTTCAGGAAATCAAAGATTTAAACTAAACTATAGCAGTTCAGACTTGAGATTCGTATCAATGTAGTAGTTGATAATGTTGAATGTATTTTTTGTCCATTCAGCTTGCTGCTTCATTATAAGAGGACTAACACATATTTGATGTTAATCTGTATTGTTTTGCATATAAGCACACCCGTTTGATTTACATACATGCATATGTATACATACACACTCTTTTCGTTCTTTCCCCCTCTGAATCATTAATAAGATTGCTTATTTTAACAGGCAATTAAAATGTAAAAGCAAATGCTGCCGCAGCTAGTCGAGTAAACAATGTGAAGCCTGGGGCATCTACGGAGCTTAATAAAGCTAAACCTGAGCATCCTGCCGAGTTATATAAAAGTCAAACCAGACCACCTAAAGCTCAGCCCCAATCTGTACTTCCTTCTGATTTCTTTGATAAACCTGTGACAAAGACAAAACAAAATGGTAAGAGCACATCACAATAATCATTACGTTACTTTGATCATCATAATTTTTACAAGCCTTTTTTACATAAGTATCTCTTGAATGTTATGTGGACATTTTAATCTGGAGTGTTACATGACCTGTTTTCTGTTTTTAACTCATGTCATTTGAGTTCTGCATGAATTAGTTTTTATTTATTTTTTCCACCAAAAGGAATTCTTCCCTTTTGCAACTAGCCATTTAATATGATAGCTTAGAGTTATCCTTCCCCCTTCTAGGCCTTCCTCTACAATAGGACAGTCTTTGTACTTGATTGTAAAATTCATTTTTGTGTACTTCTAATAAAAAATGTAAGGTTGGTAAAGGGTAAGTGATTCCAAAACATTCTCTTTTTGGACAATCATGCACATCAAGTTATTTAGTTGACTGCATTTGTGAACTCACTATGTAATTCCTTTGCTAATTGCATCTAGTATATTAATTGAATGATGTTCCTTATCTTCAATTAGATCATACACCTGACTTGTTTTCTCTATACTGAAACTGAATGTCATCCCTTGGCTAGAAACTCATAATGCAAAGCTGATGGACAATGATAAAAAGAATAACTTGGGTTCTGCCCAAGCTAAAGTTGCATATCCGTTTGATGGGGATGACAAAAGAGCTGAAGTCTCTATTGGCCCAGTTGCAGACACAATAGGTGATGTGACTCAGGCTTCTCAAACACAAGCTCTTCCAGAAGGCTTCTTTGATGATAAAGATGCCGATCTACGTGCACGTGGAATTACTCCTGTTAAGCTAGACATCAAGTAAGGCCTCAAATGTGTTTTGTGTATTGGTGTTAAATTTCTTTTTTCTGATAGTTTCTTTCCAACACAAGTCATTTGCTTAACCAAGGGTCCATTTCTAACTACTTCCCTAGAAAGCCAATGACTTGAATCTTTATTCTTGTCTTTGCCTTATCTATGGCTTATGCGTATCAGTTTATTTGAAGTGAAGAACAGTTGAAATTGCCTACCTTAGAGGTGCACATAAAACAAACTAGACAGCATCAAGGTGTCATGTGTGTTCATACAAAAATTTAATAGTCTAAACACCTTTTGACATGTGGCTATTATACAAAAATGGAATTAATTTAATTTCATGAAGCACCTAATTTAATTCATGAAAATCTGATAATCAGAGATGAATACAAGGATTTTGAGAAGTTGATACAAGAAGACTTGAAAGAGGTGGACAACCGTCTTGAAGAAGAAGAGGTCCGAATTAACATTCTCATGATGAATATCAAGTATTCAGTTATTTCACTTTCGCATTTGTCCTCCTAATAAGCACATGGTTGAAGTGATCGTTCACGACTTCACACAAACTTTTTAAATATGGTCCTGCCGCCTAAGTGTTGTTGGTAGAGTTGGCAATTTTGACCCATTTACTCTTGAATGGGTCAAATCAATGTTTATCTATAATTGGTCAAATGAGAAAATTAAAAATTTTAGCTAAAAGGGAAACATGTCAAATGGGTTGAGAGTCACCAATGCAAACAACCTGCTAAATTGTTTTGTAGTCATATTTACCACACATACTTATATTAGATCGGATAAAGAAGTTTTTTAACTCAACCCGACCCAAACCAAAAATTTACATGTTTCAATTTGTAACTCAACCTGTCAGACATATCTATGTGCCAATCACAGCTACCTTTTCTAATGTATAGTCTTGTAATGATAATAATGTAGTATGATGCAGCTGAGATGATTGAAGAGGCAGAAACTGTGGAGCAGAAGTAAGTACTTTTAACTTTTCAGTATCGGGTAAAATTGTAAATGCAAAAACTGTGATAGATCAAGAGACTGAAAATGCATGCAACTTATTGCAGGTTTTGCAGGGAGAGAGTAGAAATGTTTAAGAGGAAAAAGATGGAGCTGAAGGCTGCCAGGTCAGCCAAGCGCACTAAAGATTCTCAAGTGATGGAGAAGGAAAGTAGCCTTGACGAGTCCTCGAGTGATGAAGATAGTGATGATGCTGTTGACTGGAGAGCTAAACATTGTAGACGTAATTCACTTGGCGGTAGCATTCTATTTTCAATCTCTATGTTCCTTTGTGTGCCTGATGATTGTGAGGTGGCTAAGCGGGAGGGTTCGGGCGGGAGGTAACTGATCTAACTGGTATTCTTTTTGCTGGTCCGCAAACATTTCTTTCTTCATCTGTTAAGTTTATATACGATTGAAAAAGCAATATTCATTCAATAAAAGCCTAAATGTCGAGATAAAGTGATCAAGGATATTGAATGCCTAAAATGGCACATGGGTGACTTTCGACCTGTTGACCAACTATTTAGGCAATATTTTCTCTTTTAAAAGTTAATACACATTTTGCATGTTAAAACTAAAACACAACCAAAATTGACCCATTCATCAGTAAACGGGTCGAATCTGCCACCTCTATTTGGAATGTTCTTTTGCATAGGTTCTCAACTGGACTCTTTTTTTCCTTTTTTTTTTGCAGAGTAAAGTTTTTGACCACACTTTTCAACCGAGATATTGAAGTTTGAATATTCATGGAAAAGATCAGTCGTTTAAACATTCCAAGTAGTGTTCTTGACAGTCACTTGGCTAAGTAGGCGATTACCATTGTAAACAGAATTTCAATTATAACTAAGCTACCGGGGTAAACATGTTGATGTATGATTTGCACCTTGCGCATGCTGTACTTGCATATCAGAATATGATGGTCATCTTTCTTCCTACTCAAGAAATCCATATGACAGCTCTTTTTGAAATAGAAGTTTTAAAAAGGATGTTACCATATTCATCATACTTGACAAATCAAGGACCAACTTAAAGACGAATAACAATATAAATGTTAAAAAGCAAGTCAACCTGTGGTGTATCGTATACAATCCTATATGAATCAAAGCTCATAGAAAGGCTGTACAATCCTATGTTCTCAGTAATGTTAACTTTCCTTCAAAGCTCACACAAAAAGTATACACAGTTACCTTTTAGATTAGATAGAAATAAACATGCACACATCTATGGATCTACCTATTTAATTTGGTTCAGATCACTTACGTATTAATGGATAAACCTCTGGCTTTATCTTCATAACCCTTTAACCACTCTATTTAAAAATTCCTGAATTTTTTTTAATGAACAATCCTGTTTTTTATATCATAACACTATATAGACCTACACATACAAAAACAGGTTTGCAGCATGTATCATATACTAATTCTCAATCGTCAAAACATCTTATTAGAAACTAATGTTGTGAAACCTGAAACTAATGAATAGTATTGAGACTAATAAACTGATTTTAGTCCATAAAACTGTAAGATTGATTTCTAGTCCTTAACATCATCCTGTATATATCAAAGACTTATTTTCTGTTGAATAAATGTATTCGGGACTGAAATAATTAATGATGTGGTACTGGGAGATAGATTTTGGACCAAATTTATGTTTTTGAAGACTGATTTTCGTCCTTAAAAACACGGTATTAAACTGAATTCTAGTCACTATAAAGACCATTAGGACTGATTTCAAAGTATCAAGGACTATTTTTTCAACCTTTAATGATCCGCCACTAGTAAGAGCTTAACTTCAAAACCCTAATCCACTCCCAAAATTCAAGCAATGTTAGCTAGTATATACAAGTTTAGGAATGATACATGCAATTCAATCCTATATATTTCTTTTAATGTTTTTTTAAACAGCAGTACTTCACACACTCATCCAACCTACACTTAATATAATTACTTCATACCCCAACACAAACTTGAACCCCTAACTTCTATGAAGAGACCATCATTTAACCGATGTATATGTTTCTTAAAAACAAAGCAAAAATAGTACAACAACAATCTAACAATAATAACAAACAGATGAGTGTCTTTCCTTATTCATATCTTCTGCCAATTTGCACCATCACAATCCACACAACATCATCATCATCATCATCATCATCATCTTCTTCTATAAAACCAACGTACACCACTGCAACTTCACTCCTCATCTCTGATCATACATCCAAACACTGATCATCATATCAATGGACCATCACTTTCTGCAATATCTACACTCACCATTTCACCATGCAGCAACCACCTTCAGATCCTCTCAAACATTGCATCTCATCTCCTATCACTGCTACTAGCCTCACTCTCCCACCTCCACCTATTCAAACTGCCACCGATTCCGCCACCCGTCTTCATCCTAAACGGGTCCGACCCGTCCCTCATTCGCGTCCCAGCCCACGTCGTCACCACCTCCATCAAGAACACCGTCCCGATCATACCCTACTCCGGCGCTCCATCCACCGTCACACCCCCGTGCATGTTGTGCATGGATTGTATTGATGATCATCAGTTGATCAGAGAGCTTCTCAACTGTGAACATTGTTCCATTTAGAGTTTTTGACAAATGGGTAGACTTTGGGCGTGTGAATTGCCTTTGTGTAGACTATGCTTCTTGATCACAAGACTCTTATCCATCATAACCACAAATCAAATGATGGTTAATTAATTTCTTCTGTAGCTGTTAATCTACTTCTATTAATCACATATATATATACCCAGTTTTCTTCCGTGAGTTCTAATTTACTTATATATAAAATCACGTATACATGCTGTAGTTGTGATGGATTTCTTTGTTGAGAATTGGTATTTAATTTTTAATTAAAAATCGTAATCTAAACAAAAGCAATCTAATTAAATTTCTTTGAACAAAAACAATAAATAAAAGAAAATTTAGTATACTAACTTAAGTCCTTATAGTTGATTTCTTTTAATAAAAAAGGGCTAGACGAAGTCGATCAAATCATCGGAGAAGAGGAACTTGAATGTTGTTTGCTTTGTGATTGTGTAACTGTGTTTATTCAATATCTATCAAATCGTCAAAAAGTTAATTGGGACTCACTTATCAAGTGTTATTCCTGCTTCAAATTTCGTTGAGCCATTAATATCAAACCCACTATAATACTTTTTATAAACGGGAGCCCTTATTTTTGAGGGCCCCAAGCTTATTGCGTCATAACTTATATCATAGAGACGGCCCTGGTGGCATGCATGAAGATTAATTAGAATAATGTGTTGTGGAATATATATAGCAGATTATGTACGTGTTTGATGAATGAATATATCGATGATGAGTTGATGATTGAAAAGTCGAAATGGATAAGGTTGAATATGAAGGAATCAGGTTAGATAGACTTTGCATTTATAGATCACATGCATGGGTTAATTGACTATTGATT